>MU228259.1:1777412-1792937 GCA_018584345.1 Thuja plicata
CTACCTCATGTGTATTAGAATTCATCCCTTACGTAAATTCATGATTATAATCAGGCCTTACAAGTGTTTGTATGTACTATCCATGCCTTACATGTAGTTGTGAGTACCTTTCGTGCTTTGAAGGTTTTCTTGAAATTTTATAAAATAAAAAATGCGGATACATTATGATCCTAAATCATCCTCGGAGTAGCAACATTTTTGTTCATGGTTTACCTGATGCCCATAGACCTTAGGAAGGCTTGCTAACATACCCAATGGTGCTTAATGCACCTTGGGGACACTTTCATTCGACATCGATGTGAACATTCTAGTGACTCCGTGGGAGAAATGAGGTTGTCACTAGAATTTACCCGGTCAACTAGAGCTAATGGCATAGACAATTCGATGCTAGGACTCACATTTTAAAAGATACCCAATGGTGGAACTTTCAACTAAGCACCATTGCAAGTTTTGGCACCAAGCGAGATTAAACAAAGTCAAATATCCAAGAATGGAGAGAGGTTATTGTAGGCCTTGGTAATACGGTCCTATAACATCTAATGGTTTATTGATACATCTCACAAGGTCCGAGATACCAGCCTCGGAAGATCATTGCCCAATCGTGCTTAGTGCACCTTGGGGACACTTTAGTCCACCATGGTCACGAACGTTCTAGTGACTCCATGGGAGAAAAAGGGTTTTCACTAGAATTTACACGGCCAATTGGAGCTAATGGAGTAGATGATTTGATTCTAGGACTCACGGTTTGAAAGATACCCAATGGTGCAACTTTCAACTGAGCACCACTACAAGTTTTGGCATCAAGCGAGATTGCCCTGCCAAATTTAAACAAAGGAAAATCTCCCAAAATGGAGAGAGGTTATTGTAGGCCTTGGTAACATGGTCCTATAGAAACTAATGGTTTACTCATACATCTCACAAGGTCCGATATATGAGCCTTGGAAGATCGCTGCCCAATTATGCTTAGTGCACCTTGGGGACACTTCAGTCCGCCATAGTCGCGAACTTTCTAGTGACTCTGTGGGAGAAATAGGGTTGTCAATAGAATTTACCCAGCCAATTGGAGCTAATGGAGTAGATGATTCAATGCTAGGACTCATGGTTTGAAAGATACCCAATGGTGCAACTTTCAACTGAGCACCACTGCAAGTTTTGGCACCAAGCGAGATTGCCCTACCAAATTTAAACAAAGTCAAATCTCCTAGAATGGAGAGAGGTTATTGTAGGCCTTGGTAACATGGTCCTATAACATCTGATGGTTTATTGATATGTGTCACGAGGTCCGAGATACGATCTTGGTAAGATCACTGCCCAATTGTGCTTAGTGCACCTTGGGGACAGTTCAGTCTGCCATGGTCGTGAATGTTCTAGTGACTCCATGGGAGAAACAGGGTTGTCACTAGCATTTAACCGGCAAATTGGAGCTAATGGAGCAGACGATTGGATGCTAGGAGTCACGGTTTGAAAGATACCCAATGGTGCAACTTTCAACTGAGCACCACTGCAAGTTTTGGCATCAAGCGAGATTGCCCTGCCAATTCTAAACAAAGTCAAATTTCCCAGACTGGAGAGAGGTTATTTTAGGCCTTGGTAACATGGTCCTATAGCGTCTGATGGTTTAATCATACATCTCAGGAGGTCCGAGATACGAGCCTTGGAAGATCGTTGCCCAATCGTGCTTAGTGCACCTTGGGGACACTTTAGTCCGCCATGGTCGTGAACATTCTAGTGACTCTGTGGGAGAAACAGGGTTGTCACTAGCGTTTACCCGACCAATTGGAGCTAATGGAGCAGATGATTTGATTCTATTACTCACGGTTTGAAAGATACCCAATGGTGCAACTTCAAACTAAGCACCACTGTAAGTTTTGGCATCAAGCGAGATTGCCCTGCCAATTCTAAACAAAGTCAAATCTCCCAGAATGGAGAGAGGTTATTGTGGGCCTTGGTAACATAATCCTATAGCATCTGATTGTTTACTCATATGTCTCACGAGGTCTGAGATACGAGCCTGGGAAGATCGCTGCCCAATCATGCTTAGTGCACCTTGGGGACACTTCAGTCTGCCATGGTCGTGAACATTCTTAGGACCAAATTGATGGTGGAATCCTTAGTGAGTGATCATTTTATGACACTATTGAAAGTCTCAAAGTATGGTATTGAGAAACAAGCATGGTTGCAAGTCTCTCTCTCTCTCTCAATCCTGAGAGAGAGAGAGAGAGAGAGTATACATTAGGTTGAAAATGTATACTCTCTCTCTCTCTCTCTATCTAGTTATGAAGAATAAAATTAATAGCTTTTACTTCTTCAAAACCCGATCGGGTTTTGAATTAGTTTTTTCTTTTCAGAACCCGATCGGGTTTTCAAGTACTTTTTTCTTTACAAAACCCGATCGGGTTTTGAAGTACTTTTGTCTTTTCATAACCCGATTGGGTTATTTGAAATTAAGAAACCCAATCGGAGTATGGCTCAGAAAGAGGCTTTAAAAATGACCCAAAGGTTTGTAGGCTCATTTTCCCTCCATTTTTGTTCTTTTAGATTTTTTTTATCTTGTAAGATGATTTCTCAATTTTATCTTCATCAGGTTTACAATTTGTCAACTGGGTAGTTTTATAATTTTCACCATAATCTCATACGTCTTCTTAGCTTTCTAACCATATAAATTTTTCTATTTTTGGACAACATTAGCATAGTAAACTTTAATTTTCTTTACCAGTGTCTTGATTGTACTCACAGACATATGTCTACCATTTTTTTAATAACTTTTGAAATACTTAATAAAATTACAAATAAATTACATATTATTGTTCTACACTTGATTCTATACACTTTTAAAAAAAAAAATTCATTTTCGATTACTTTGATGCAAGTTATGCCCAGCGCACAAACAGGTACCAAATTTTTAAGATGCGACCACTTCAAAAAATCACAGAAAACAAAATACTCATCAAAAAATTACAAAAAAATATACAACTTCTAGATCTCACTATTACCTATCATCCTACCAAAGGGATTTAAAAAATATTGAATATAACTATACCTTTTGTACTGTGCACAGAAATAGCTATGTTATATTTTTCCAAAAAAATCAGGAACATGTTTTCGTGTGCCCAAGGTTTGACCCTCTTAATCTTATCAGGTTTTAAAAAAAATCAGTGTTCTAGAAACTAGATTTTGAGTACTACAATTTTTATTTTTTACACATCTTCTTATTTTGAGTGCATGACCCTCAAGCTCCTGTTCCAAGTTCAGGTTTACTCGATTTCATAATAAATGTGTCCACTTATACCCCCCTTTTTGGTCCACAACTTGGTGCACATACCCGCAAATCTAATGCTTCTTTCATGAATCAACTTTTTTGACACTCCTTGGGATGTACCTCAATATATAGAAGACTGTTAATTCTTGCTCTATTAAGAGACTTGATGCTTCAATGGTTAAACTGAAACACAATGACCTGTTTCTAATGCAACTTGAATTGCAAATTTTCATATCTATTTAAGTAAATTACCTCTCTAATCAATGTATCAATTCAATTCTTTGTGCTCCACACTTTCTGCTATGTGATGTTGTGCTTCATTGTTCGTTGGTGTCTACAGAATTCTTTAGCTCTCCTTCAGCTTGATTGATCAGGACTATATGAAGTTATCCTTCATCAATTTATCTTCAGCATCCTCTTTCTATTCACCCCCATTCATGTCATTGATGTGGAAAATGAATTAAACTTGTCTCTTATATAAACATGACATTCACCGTTTCTTGATTCTTGATTCTTGGCGTGAAATACAATCCAGCCAATCTAATTTAAAGCTTAACTCCTGATTTATCTCGTAGTTATCTTCTTGCCAACTGTACAAATCTTCTTTAAATCAATCACTTTTAACTCTGGTCGAATAAAACAATGAAAACAACTAGTTAAGTCTATCTTTAGCTCTTGCTAGCTAGATATTTTGTTGTTTTCTTAACTCTCTGTTATGTCGGTCAACTCTGTAGTTAGTCATCGGTGACAACTGCCAGTTTCATTGGTGTGACTCCAGTCAGCTTCGGGATCTCCGTCCGTCGGGTATCGTTGGATTTTACTCGTCGGGCAACTCTGTTCTCAGCTCGTCAGGCATCTTGTGACTTTTCTTCATTGGGCAACACTGTCTTCTGCTCGTCGGGTATCACTATGACTTTGGTTCTTTGCCTTTACTGATGGTGTGCACTCCGTCGGTGTTATCTGTCACTTAGTGAATACTTGACTTTTATGCATTGTTGAAAGCATAATCTTTGTTCCATTGATTCTCTGAAGTCTTTGGTATTCTATAAATGACCGTATAGATGATATCAAGTTGACATCAATGACAATACAAACCATTAACCGATTTAATGCCTTGCATTATCTTCAACTTAACATTATCAAACATTTAATCAGTTACATGTCATCAGTATTATTGCATTAAAATCTCCCCCAAGAATAATGTTCTCCTTGTCTAAGACCCAGAAATGTTCACTTATCTCTTTCCACACTTCTTGTTTTCTCCTTCTTAGATTGGGCCCATACACATTTATGATATGAAACTAAAGATTTGATTGCAAGCATTTGACTTCTCCACTCATCCAATTTGTTGTTGTCTTTAAAGTAGTAACTTTAACAAGTCTTGGATTCCATAATATGGAAATGCCTCCAGAAGAACCTAATAGATTAATCACAATATTTGCAACTCAAATTTCCCATCTACTGGAGTTGTTTGATGGCTCTTCGAAGAATAATATGCTATCAATGGTTTGAAAGACAATAACAAATAGATCTTAAATCTAAAATTCATCTTTACATCATGTTCATTATTGCTCATTTATTATTATTAGATCATGCTTAGAAATGGAAGTGGAGTTTATGCTATTTCGAGAAACCCATAAGGAAGGCAACGATTATTGTCTAGCCTTTGCCCCATAGTATTTCTCTAAACATCCTTTTGGAGTAGGAATCCTTCTATCTAAGATGGTTAGACAAGTAGCCATCATCATATATTTTATGTATCCATTATTAACTTTCTATTAGAAACCAAATTAAACTTGTTATAAAATATTCATTAGATTGATTATAGAAAATATGTATAAGCATATTTCAAATAGCACTTTTAAACATATGTTTCATAATACAACTAAACCTACACCAATAATATTCTATGCATAAAATAATAATCTAATGCATCATATCTTAAATATATTTATAAATAGAAAATTTAAAATATGACATTTTTCATATACAAATCAAATTGTCATTTCTAAAAAATTAACTTCAAAATAATTTTCTATCGACATGACCATTGCACCTCTTTCTGGTGCAAGTGCTAGTGATTTATCAAGTTCATGTGCCTTGTCTATGCTACTTGTCAACACATGGCAACTGCTCAATGTGGGAACAATCAAGTGAGCTAACATAACCATAATTAGAAACATTTTTTCATGAGTTATTTTCTTTAAAAGATGGAGACTCTCTTATGGATTTTGGTTCATCATCTATAAAAGAGTAAAAGAAAAATTGGTAGACTATATCTATTGGGTTATTTTTTTTTTACTTAGTTAGTGGATAATAAGACTTGGAATTGTAATTCTCATCTAATTCAAAATTTGAATCTAATATTTCTTCCATCTATTCTTCATCGCCATCCTTTCATCCTACTCTTATCCACTATCCTATTCATTTGTTGACTTATTCTATGATTCCTTTGACTATTATTTCCTAGAACAAACTTAAAGCTCCTTGCAAAATAATTTGAATATAAAATTTTAAATTTAAAAGATTTTAAAAAATATATATATAAATATAATATTATATTTGGGTTTTAGATAGATATGACGAATGTGGGAAGATTCATTATGTATACAAGAGTTAAAAGATGGTCATTTAGAAGTGACATCCAATACATGTTCTCTATAATTTGTGCATCTAATCAATACTCATAATCAAATAGCCTAATAATGATATACTTTGAATATAAATAAATCAGAATTCCTTAATTATTAATATACACACATGTGTGTGTATATACATACATACATATGTGTGTATATGTGTATGTGTATATATGTACACAATTTAAAAAATACATATTATTCAAACTAATTAAAAAAATAAAAAATAATCCTTATTCCAATTCCAAAATATGGGATCCAAACGGAGAATAGCTTATTCCAGCTTTCATTTTTAGAACTAATTAATCCGAGAATAGGCCCTTATTCTAGAATAGGCCTATTCTGAATAAGTTAATGCCATGCACCAAACGGACCCTTAATTATTATTTTTTTTTTTTAAACTTCTCAATATACAAATGAATGGCTATTGACTCAATAGATTAATAATTTTTTCAAACTTCTAAAAATATAAATGAATGACTATTGACTCAATAGATTAATTAAATGTCTCAATTAAAGGTTATTAAAACATAAGGTCTCCTAAAGGTTATTAAAATATAAGGTCTCCTAAGCAGCAAGTGTGAGGTGATCTATTGCACCGAAATTATTAGATAGGACCTACACGGGAATTCCTCTAAATGGGGATATCCAGAAAATTGTTCCATAAAATGCTAGAATATTTTGGCTACGCTTTGAATTCTTCAAATGAGGGCAGGCAATCCATTGACTTAAGGAGAGCGATTGAAAATTTTAGGGACTCCCGTTAATTTAGTCACACACAACATTCGTTACAACTGGCGTGTTCAATCTGCTCACTAAAGCTTATCACCAGAAAGAAAAAGACTCCTGGTAGAGCATAACACTCCACCCATTTCCTTAATTTGCTTTTAAAGGCATATACACATGCACCCTGTTCATCGGTTTAGGTGATTTTACAGGGTTTTTGTTCCTCTAGCACCATGTTTCAAAGCGCTTGGAAACTGGTATTCCCTTCTTTCCTCCTCTATATTGCTGGTAAAGTCCAAGGACAACATGTCATACCCAATCTCACAGGCTACAACTGCTCTGATGGCGCAGCATCATGTAATACATATGCTTTTTATAAAGCCCAACCCAGTTACACTGATCTGACAAACATCAGTACTTTATTTGGTGTTAGCAATCTAAAAATAATAAAAGCTAGTGATTTGCGTGATGATACCTCTTCTCTAGCTGAAGGGCAACCTTTGCTTATTCCCATTGAATGTGGATGCATGGGAAATTATTCTCAGGCCAACATAAGCTACGACACCGGTTTACTGGCGGGAGATACCTTATTGAAGGTTTCAACAGTGAATTTTGAGTATTTGACCACATATCAGGCTGTAGATATTGCAAATCCTACTTTGGTACCAGAAAATATCACTATTGGTACTCTGCTTATCTTTCCAATCAGGTGTCAGTGTCCATCCAAAGCCCAAATTAGTAAAGAGGTCAATATGCAGATAACATATGTTGTACAGAAAGAAGATACTCTGCAATCCATCAGTGAAAAATTTGGTGCAAATCTCGAGGATTTGAGGTCTGCGAATGGTATAACTTCAGATTTAACGGCTAATAATACACTCCTCGTTCCCGTTTCTGTAAAGCCAACGTTAGCTCAACTTCCTATTCTTTCCCCTGCAGCATCTCCACCTTCATCTCCCTCTTCAAATACAAACAATAGTCCTGTTCCAGAGATTTCTTCAGTTGGCGGATCAAAAAAAAGTCCAGTTTTGTCTTCAAGTACAAAACTAGTCCTGGGTGTTGGATCTGGCATTGTGGCTTGCATCGTAGGCGCATTGTGGGGCTACTTTTCGTTTCTCAGAAGAAAGAGAATTGCATCCATCGGTGGTCAAATGCTAGCAGGCGTGGATGTTGAGAAGCTTCTACACCACATTCCGCGACGGTTTAAGATGGATTATCTAATAGCTGGAACTGACAATTTCAGCGATGCCCAAAAGCTTGGGCAGGGAGGATTCGGGGGAGTGTACAAATGTAATCTTGTTCAAACAAATGAGATTGTGGCTGTAAAGCGTATCTCAGAAGGTTCGAGGCAAGGGATTAAGGAATTCATTACAGAAGTGAGTATAGTTAGTCGTTTGAGACATCGAAATCTTGTTCAACTCTTGGGATGGTGTCATGAGAAAGACCAATTGCTTCTGGTCTACGAATATATGTCTAATGGAAGCCTCGATAGACATATTTTCCTCAATAGAGGAGTAGAAGAAGAGCGTCAAGTGCTGCGGTGGAGTATCAGGTATAAAATAGCTAGCGAAATAGCGAGCGCACTTCTGTATCTTCATGAAGAATGGGATGAATGTGTTGTACACAGAGATGTGAAATCCAGTAATATTTTGTTGGATAGCAATTTCAACGCAAAAATTGGGGATTTCGGGTTAGCGCGCATGGTGAGTCATGAACGTCTAGCTCAGACCACGCGAGCTGCGGGGACATTGGGATATCTGGCCCCCGAATGTGTCGCATCTGGAAAAACTAGTCCTCAATCTGATGTATATAGCTTTGGAGCAGTGGCTCTTGAAATAGCCTCTGGTAAACAGGTAATAGATGTGAGCTTGGTAGATTTCGACATGCGGCTTGTAGCGTGGGCATGGGATCTGTATGGTCAAGGGAAACTATTGGAGGGTGCACATGTGAGATTAAATGGAGAATTTGGAGAGGAAGAAATGGAGCGATTGATGGTGGTGGGGTTGTGGTGTTCTCATCCCGATGCTGCCAGTCGCCCTAAAATGAGGCAAGTGGTGAGGTTACTCAATTTCGAAGTTGCAGCGATGCCTGTTCTTCCAACTGCAATGCCTGTAGCATCATATGTTACCAACGGGCCTTCCCTTCCACTGATATCACACTCTCTTCCAACCACTTTGAGTCCAAGGTAGATCTATCTCTACTTTCGTTGGATTCTTATAATTCTCTTGGTTATGGGCTAATGTTAGCCTACCTTTCATATGGTGACAACTTTCTTGTTAAGGCCCATCTGTTTTGGAGTTGCTTGCTTTGTTTTCTCTGTCGGCAGCCTTAATGCAGTGTTATGTATATACGGACCTCTCTGAGTTGCTCTGATAATACACTAGAGGGGGACTTTCCAAAAATATTTAGTAGGTGCAGGCAGATTTTCTAGACCTATTTTAAAACAAATGGTCCTACATTTTAATCTCCTAAATTTAAGTATTTGGATTGTCTCATACATTTTAATATTTTGATACAACATAATATTTAAATAAAAACTTCAAAAGCTCAAAATTTTAGCACCCTCTGTAACATAGAGGGCTCTGTTTACAAAGGTACTTAGCGTGGTAATGGTCATGCCATAGAGCAGATGAAAGGAGAAGTTTCTGAAGAGTTGACGATTTAGTAGAAGGTCGATAATAATAATTTGGTGAAACTGGAAGGATTTGATATCAAATCAGAGAGTCGATCTTTCTTAGTTGATGAGTATGCAGAGAATGGTTCTGTCAATGATCCTAGATTCGTTATGATGAAACTGCGTCTACAATGAGCTCTATATTGCCTTGGATGTTGCTAAAGGGCATCAATACATTCTCTTGGATGGAAATTTCAGGGCTAAAAGTTATTATTTTTGTAGTGTCACAATTAGGGATAAATGTTCTTCCAAGACGCAATAATATGGTAGGCACACAGGGATACGTGGATCCAGAATACCTTCCTTTGTGTTTACATTTCATGGGGTGTGGTGGAGGAGTTCAATTAGGTCTTCTTTGCAAGGTGTTTGTCCTCGTGATAGTGTTCTTTGCCTTTTCAATGATCCTGTAGCACGACCAAGCCTTCCACGAGTAGTTTACATACTGATCAAAATTTTGACTCTTTGATTCAAGTAATTGCAAGGTAATTTTCCCTCTTAATTGCTGCCACGTGTAATTACAGTTGGATAAGTGAAAAATTGGTAATAAGGGCAATGCGCTCACATTGGATAACCTGCTGCATTCTATTAAATAAAAATAAAAATAATAATAGTTTCAATATTCTGTGATAGCAAGGATATTGCTATCAAGATTCAAATCCTTGCTATCAAGATTCAATTGTATAGTGTTTGAGTTAAACTCATTTACTCATGTTTCAATGAAATATAACAAAAATTATATGAAAAATGGATCAATGAATTTGATTCAAAATTTACACATTTGAATCCTCAAAGCAATATCACCATTTGACTTATTGCGGAAAATATCTTCTATTTATCACTTTTAAAAGTTTGTTTTGGTTTGAAACTTTTAGTTTAAAACAGTATGCATCCCAATTTATATAACCATTTGGTTTACCCAAGGTCATAGAGTGTTACACTTTGAGACTAATATCTCTCAATCAACAACGTTTAAATGGATGTATTAAAGATATCGAAGCTAGTAATATTAACATTAATATCAAAATATAATATAAATATATTAATATTATATTATATCAATAATATATTAATATAATTATACTATTTCTATTATATATTTATATTTATATAATATATAACATTAAATATTAAATCTATTAATATATGTAAATTAAATATTAGTAATCTTAAGTCATAATATAAATAATATATAAATACATTAACACTAATATTAAATAAAGTAATATAAATATATTTAAAATATTATTATTTACATATAGTGTATAATGTATAATATATATTAATATGTAATATATTGATATAAATATAAATCGATGGATTTGTATATTCATGTAATCGATATTTGATATTTTAAAACTTATTAAATATTTGATAATCTTGTCGTTATCAAATATTCAATATGAATTTCATTTTTAGATACCTGATACTTCTACAATTATCAGATACCAGTTATCTTCAAATATATGATATCTTCTGATATCCATTATGGTTTGGCTTTTGGCATGGTTGCATGTACTAACACCTAAGCCAAGGAAAAAGTCAACAAAATTTTTCACATTTTTGGACAAATGGAAAATGTATTTTTTTTTCGCATCACCAGTTTTTGGCTCCTAATGATCCCGCACATACCCACTTGCAATAAAAGAACAAGTGCCATGTAGTGGAGCGTACTTGTTGTTATAGGATATTGTAATGGCAATAGCTTTTTGAGCTCAGTTTTATCCTATAGTACATAATGATATTTCAACAGTGAATAGTCCTCGCAGTAGCAATGTAGTGTTGTGTACATAATTAACATGACATAACGGTGTATATGAACTCTTAAATTAGATGAATTTTATAGAAATTTTGAATTTTGAAAAAAAAACACACATTTCTGTTGGACCACCAGTTACTTCCTTGTCCATCAATGGTTCCACTTCCTTGTAATGAAAATTGTTGAAGTTTCTCAAATTACAACCATATGGTTTTGTCTTTCCAACTATTGGGATCTGCAGGTGCATGAATATTTCCATCTACCTACATATTCAAAAGCCAAATTATATTATTTATATCTGTTACAAAGAAATTTAATAAAATGTCTTTATTCTAAATGAGGTAGACACCTGAAATATGAATCCTGCGGACAGGGTCCTTGAAACAACAAATTGTTTACAAGAAATGTCTTACTGGCTGGCACTAACAGAGTTGCTGAGGATACACTACAAGCTGCATTCCATGACTTGCTAAATGCCTAAATAAAAAAAACTGATTGTTAGATCAAGAAACAAATTGAAGTTACCTTAATAAAAATAATTAAAATAAAGATAATATATAGCATAGTATATTAAGGGAGGCTCTAATTCAGAAAGATAGAAAAGGCTAACCAAAGAAATTAAACAAGACTCAAAAAAATAAAAGAAAAACTATTAAAGAGGTGTTTATAACATCATAAGTGAAATCAAAAAATCAAAAAGATAATTAATGAATTGATGATAAATCACCTCAGAATTATCTTTCACTCCATCGCCCACAGCTCCAAAGGTTTGGACATTAAATATCTGCACTGCATTGCATATTACTGAAATGCTGATTATGGTGAATAGTATGGCCAAATCAGAAACAGTTAACCACAAATTTTCCATTATGTTGTTAAAGAATTATAATTCTTGTTTTAATTGTTTGTTAGCATACACATCATTTTATAGTCTTTGTAAAGATTTGAAACATTCGATTGGAAATTAAAATATTATTTGTACAAAGTTTCTATTTATGAAGTAATGAGAATATATTAAATATAACTTGATAAAATCTAACTAAAAGGAAAAATCACTTATCTCATTCTAAATAATAAAATTTTGAGCAGGACAGAGAAATCAAAGATGTGATGAAAGGAGCTGAAGATGTCTTAGATACTTTTTATAGAGGTGCAGCCTAGGCATAATAACCAACAACTATAGGAACACCCATCTGCCAAGTATGTCTCAATAAAATAACAATAATAATAGCCGCTTGACAAAGTTATTAAATAGTATGCACAGCTAATACCAGCCACTGGAAAGACTAGTTATTAAATAGTATGCACAACTTATAACAGCCGCTTAACAGATTTTGTTACTCTGACATATGCAATTAAAATTTTAAAAAGAAAAACCAAAAATTGGGGTGGGTTGAGTGATGAAACCATCGATATATTCTTATGTGGACCTCTATTCAAATCTCAAATTTAATGTTACATAATGTTCAATTGGGTAAATTAAACAGTACTTGACATAGCATATCTTAGCAAATGAAACAGGGTGCAAGTGTATGTAAGTCTGCCAGTGCAAAATACCTTTAATATAAATTTGAAACCAAGTACAAGTGCAAGATGAATTCCATGAAAAGGATATACCTAAATTACGACAGCTAAGCAGAAGAATACCACCTCATTAGTTAAATTGGTACACTAATTAATTGAACTATCACATACATTTACAGGCGCTTGTGAGTCTAGGATGAATTTTCCCAACTGTAACATCTAGGCAAAGGAATACCCAGCAAGGGGATATCCCTAGATTAACCAATTGAGAAAATAAAAAACAAAACATTGCTAGTGATCTCAAATGTTAATCTAAAATATAGCATTTTTTTTTCTAAAATTGAATTATAAAGACACAAATGAAATGCTAGCAAGAAAAGACATTGTTTTTGAATTTGTTGTTTTCATATCTAGTAAGAACCCAACTTAAAAAATTTTGAGGGATAATTCTCTGTAAATGTAACCTACAAAACTACAAACACGATACACACTGCAGAGGTTTCCCCTGCATCAAGCCGAGGGACGCTAACATCCCTTCCTAAGATTTTTATCAATCTTGGAATTCTTCTTGGTTATATTTCCAATTATGTTCTCTCTGGATTACCAGCTCATATAAGTTGGAGGTTGACATTGTTCTTTAATTGCATTTGAAGCAACAATTTGCATGTTATAGACATTATCTAAACCATCTTTCTAAATATATTTAAGCCTTGACATGGGAGCTTGCTCCATAAATTGAATATTGATTTACTTGGTATAGCCTTTACTGACTGGGATCAACACCATTTTCCAACTATCATCAAACTTGTGGTAGTTGTTTTGTCTTCATCCACACAGCTCATATTTATCCTCTGTTTAGGTGTTGTCTGGTACATTACCCTGCTTTGGAAAGTATTTTTCAATTGTTGGGAATAGGTCCAACACATTCCTCGTCTTGTCTCAATTTTGTGTGAACACCAATCTTGAGGAGATACTTGTACATAAGAAATCCAAAAACTAATTGAATTTTTAATACAGAAGACTTGTTCTCCATGAAATTTTCTATGATTCAAATCAATTTCTCATAATAATCTTTGAATTTTGGAAAATACAGTGAACATCTAAATGGTGGCAGGTTGAGTTCCTACAAGAATCATTTGAGATTTAACCAGGTTCATTAGAGCCGCTATTGATTGACTAATTTTGAAATGCTGATAATTTCTGAATAGTGAGTGATTTTACAAGTTGGGTAACAGAAAGAGTATTCTCATCAAAAAATATTAATCATAACAAGAGCACTTGGAAGATATTGCTGCATCTTTTACCAAAGAAATGTCTATGCGAAAACTATGCCTACATGATGAAACCCTTTTGGACTAATAACTACAAACATTGTATTCACCATCAGTTACAAATCTACTAAGTATAAAGAAGTCCCTTTGTAGGTAGCAAAGGACATAAAGTACAATAAATATAGCTCTCTTTAAGGCAATCATAATTTAGAGCTTGCAAGCAAGTGTCCAAATGAAAAACATCAATGAACCTATTCGCTTCACAGGTTAATCAATGATAAAAGGAGGAAGACAAGACCTTTATAGTTTTGTATCATAGCATCCTAACTCTGAGTTAATAGAAGCATATGCTTTGTAGTAGCAAGTCTTGTGAACATTTTGCATAAGCTGATTCATTTTTATTCCCAGCCTCAACCAAATCCGACATTTATTTTCATTTTCAGAAAACAAGATAACAGTGGAGTAGAAAAGTGCTACAACACTGAGTATAACATTTGCAATTGGCATAAATAGTTTTTCCTTCTGATAACTATAAGGTGGAGATTTCATACTAATTTAATTTTACATAATCAACAAATAAAATTATAATATCTCAAGAATACACAACAAATATTCTCATGTGTTTTCACTCAATAAACAAAAATTTTGCAGGCTTGACATGGAAACGTAAAATTCAAGTCATTCTTCTTAAGTAGTTTCCATTAGAATGTTGATTAACTTTTTTTCATCTAACCACTTGAAGTTGACAACTACAGTCAATTGACAGAGAAGGACATGCAATTTGTAGCTAAATGCGAATGTGAGGGCATATGTAGCTTGAACAGTTTTTGCATGTAGCAAACACAAGGCCCACACAATGTATGGGTTGTTTTATTGTCTTCACACTTTGCTTTTCTTCTTTTCCACTGCAGTAAATCATATTTGTAGACTAAAAGTAAAATTCAAGTCATTTTTCTATCTTAAGCAGTTTCCATTAGAATGTCGATTAAATTTTTTTCATCTAACCACTTAAAGTTGACAACTACAGTCAATTGACAGAGAAGGACATGCAATTTGTAGCTAAATGCGAATGTGAGGGCATATGTAGCTTGAACATTTTTTGCATGCAGCAAACACAAGGCACACACAATGTATAGGTTGTTTTATTGTCTTCACACATTGCTTTGCTTTTATCCCACTGCAGTTGTAGACACCCTAAAATGGACAGGCTTGCGACTTTACATTAAAAACACTAATTTTCATCTATTAATTAATGGTTTTTAATCATTAATTAATCATCTATTTTCTTCTAAATTCATTCCTCAAATCATCTAATCCAATTCCCAAAATTAATTAAATAATTAATTTTATTTAATTAATTAAGCTTTAATTGATTAATTATCATTATTTAATTAATTAAACTCAATTTTCTATAGTTTAAATCTGAATATTTAAACTTACTAATTAAATTCTTCCAATTAAATTAATTTAATTTCATCAAATAAAGCAAATCTTAATTAAAAAGAATTCAATTATCTCACATGTTGAAAACAATTATTAAATAAATGATTTAAATACTCATTTATCTTCAAAGAGATAACTCCAATCAAATCCCATGAGTTACTCCACCCATCTCTCCAGTCCACATGGGTAACTTCACCCACCTCTTCAGTTCAAAAAGGTAACTCATAAATAGC
>MU228259.1:1811502-1824969 GCA_018584345.1 Thuja plicata
TTGCATATATTTAGTTGGAGGGAACTAGACCCTGCATTTTCAGCATTTTTTGCGCAATTAAAAAATTGACTTCAAAAATTAAAAAACTAGGTCAATAATTATTCAAAAAAAATTTAAAAAATTATAGCCATAAACTACATCCAATTTTACACATTTCATTAGTTTACATCATTTTTAAATTCTAAACACAAATGTCACTTTTATGTGATTAAAGTTTAACAGTTTTGCATGTCATGGTCCTCTTCCTTTGTAAAAGTGTGACACAGGTTTATACTTTTACCCTGACACTTGTTCTTGTGGACTTAGGCTACATAGTGTCAACTCTTGAGAGCCCAACCCTACCAAAACCACTTTGTACCATTCCCATAGTGTAGGGAACAGGCAAAAAGGTCCAATAATAATGACTATTTGTTGTGGGTAGCTTAAACAGTGAGCACCTAAATGCATATGTTATTTTTTAGGGTTTTATTTTTCCTAATCTAGTAATAAAGTAGGAATTATTGTCTAGGAAATTTTCATTTCCCGGTGTCCTAAGTGTTGATTGATGTGAAGAACCCAATAGTGATAACCATGAAACCTAATAGGTGTGACAATCCACTTTTTTCTTTTCTGGACTTGTCTATTATTAAAGTATAATAATGAGGGATTGCGGCTTGCAAATATTGCTCTATTGAACAATGTTTTTTTTAAAAGTTTATTAGCACAAATGAAGTCAAAAGGAATACCAGAGCTTTTGTGTAATAGGGAACACAGTTCAACTCTTATTTCATATCATAGATCCTTTGTCAATTTTCCTTGCATTAGGCGTCCTTGGTATGCCAGAGTCCCCTAGATGGCTTGTTATGAAAAATAGGATTGAGGAAGCTATTTATGTCCTAGCAAGAACCTCAAATGATCAAGGTGAGGCAGATGCGATACTGTCATAAATTATAGAAGCATAAGGTATTGGAGGTAATGAATCTAATGACAATGTTGAGAAATTGGGGGAACAAGATGAAAATATAGATTTTCCATATCCACAAATTCTCCAAAATAAACATTGTGGGGAAGAAGTTTGGAGAGAACTTTTATGGCCCACTCCTCCGTTGCAGAGGATTCTCATCATAGTTTTAGGGATTCATTTCTTCCAGCAAGCATCAGGAAGAGAGCACCCTTCTTGTTGCATTGGAGAAGCAGCCCTTGAGTTCCTCTCAACTTAAATAAGAATAATAAAAAATGGAAGACAAGTTCAAAGAGAACTAATGATTAGATGGTATGATATTCCTAATAGCCTCGAGTAAAGCTACATAGAAAAAATATGGTTGCTATACAAAATTAGGCACCTTATACATCTGTTGACTATTGTACCCGCAATATGAACATCTGCAAGTCACCCTATAATAATACCTCCGATGCAATCAACATCTGCTTATTGTTAAATAAACTGTACTTCACCTTCAGAGTCTTCATACTGTAGGTATAATATAGTTGTGAGGAGAGAAATATGATGCTATTAATAGAAGAACTTAAGAATTGATTCTCTAGATATCTAAATATTGTCATGCGATCTTTTCCAAGTAATTTTTCATGGGAGCTCTGAACCCTAAAACTGACAAAGAAATTTAAAGAATTATGTAATCTATGGCATGCTAATAAGTGTGTTGATAACGAAAACAATCAATACAGACAGCTCAACAAAAGAAAAGGGCTAGCTAGGCCATGTTACGGTCGAAATAAAAATTACAGAAAATAAGCAAAAGTGCTCGTCAGCTTCATAAACATTTTAGAAAGAGACTTATGACTGTGATAGTGAATGAACCTGGAAAACAATGCTAATCTTGAGCACTAAGTTGCTACCCTTGTTCCAAGCTTTGAATGCTTTTCTATAATCAAAATCAAGAACTATTTTTTCATTTAATACCACAACTCCCCTTTGTAACTGTTTCCCTTATTGCACGACACTGATATTTTACTCCTATTTCCATGAATTCCTTTTTTGGGTGTGTGTTAAGGTAAATACTACCCACTAGTGGTAATATATATATTGTAAGGTAAATTTACTCCTCACTAGTGGTAAGTACTAGTTGCCCGTAGAGTGCTCATTCTTCTGTATTTAAAAAATAAAATAAATTAAATTAAATTTATCTATCTGTGCATATAATAAATATATTGCATATATATTGTGTTGAGTACACATTTTGAAATAAATGTTCGATAAATTAAATTAATCTATCTGTGCATAGGGTAAAAGTACAAACCTGTGTCACACTTTTACAAAGGAAGAGGACCACGACATGCAAAACTGTTAAACTTTAATGACATAAAAGTGGCATTTGTGTTTAGAATTTGAAAACGATGTAAACTAATGAAATGTATAAAATTGGATGTAGTTTATGCTTATAATTTTTTAAATTTTTTTTGAATAAGCATTGACCTAGTTTTTTAATTTTTGAAGTCCATTTTTTAATTGCTCAAAAAATGTTGAAAATGTAGGGTCTAGTTCCCTCCAACTAAATATATGCAAATAATATTTTTTTCCTTTGATTTCAGAATATGTTTTAGATGACATGTACAGCTAATGCGTAAAAAAAGAAAGATTGGTTTTCAGTATATATTTTGTCTGTTATAACTATTCAAAGTCGGAGTTACCCGAAATTAACAATTTTTTTCTCCCTCCACATTTGCCCTAGCAAATCTAAACAAGTTACATATTCTTGAAGAGGACTCTCTCCTCTAGTGTTAAATATAATTTGTAAATTTTTCCGACATGATTTGTTATTTTTTTTATTTTTTCGAACGAGCGTGTTCTTCAATGTTAAAATACCTACTTGGAGTTTTTTTCAAATTATAATATATTATATGTAATCAAAACACAATAAAAATTATATGACCATAATCTAGACTCCGAGCTCTACAAAAGGGTATATTTAGATTTTTAAAATGGTTGAGTTTTGATGAAGAAATCAGTTGTCTAAGTGAGAAGTTCTGTAATTTTAAAATTTTTGCCTATTTGGCTGCCACATAGACAGTTTCGGCCGGAACTGGTTCGGCCGAAATTGGTTTGGCCGAACCAGTTTCGGTTGAACCCCTGTATATAAATATATGCCAATTCTTCATCGATAGAACATAGTTAGCTTATATTTACTCATGAATTTTTGGCCGAAACTGGTCCGACCGAACTAGTTTCAGCCGAAACTCATTTGCCACATCGATGCCACATATGTACGGCCGAAAATATTTCAGCCAGAACTACAAAAATGGTCCTCAAGTGTGACACAGCTTCATACTTTTACCCCATATAATAAATCTATTGCATATATGTTGTATTGAGTACACATTTTGAAAGAAATGTCCCAAAAAGGGGTCCTATAAGACAAAAACATTTTAACCAATCACATTTGTGATAAATAATTTCCATAATATATAAAAATAATAATTAAATATCCAAAGTTTAGAAATATTTCAGCTACGAATAAATAGTTAATTGTGATTGGTGGAAATTAATTGACTAATTGACACAACTGAATGCAATAGTATATTGCCTACCGGCAAGTACAATAAATAGATCAGGTTATAATTTCTTTCTTAAAAAAATGATATTTGAAATAGCCTACTCCTCGTAGTCATAGTACTTTGACTTGTGAGAAGTGAAAGATGAATCACATAGTTATTTTCTTTCGATTAAAAAAATAATCTGCTTTCTTGAGTGAAAAATAATTACAATTAGAGTTGAAGCTATATAAAAATTAGCTTTGTGGCATTAACATGGTCTAGAAACATTCAGTTGTGTAAGTTATCTAGAGCATTGCAAATGTTGTATAAAGAAAAAAAAATACATAAAGATTTTTTGTGGTTATATTATGTTTGTAAAAAATGTTGCATGTTTGGTTTAGGTTTAAGAAACACAATTTAAGCTTTGATTTGTTAAGGTGTTTTCTCAAAAATAATATTGTGAAGTTGTTCCTATGAGAGAAGATAGTATGATTTGAGATGAGCTACCTAAGAAAGACAAATCCTAGAGTATTTTGTTTAAGCTTGGTCCTACTTGCACGAGAAATTCATAGGATTTTCAATTTCTTCCCCTAACTTAGCTACTAGACCATCATAAGCTTTAATCATTATTTTCTTATCTCAAGCACTAATTTCTATAGCTAAAACCCTAGCATTTTTTTTTATTTCTCCTTGTTGCTCCTGACTTTGTTGTCCTTGATGACATAACACTAACTTGGCTTACATGATGCATAACATTCATACATGCATGACAATTATGCTTGATACTTGGTACATGATGCATAACATTAAAAAATGTAGTTATACTTGATGACAAACATTCATGAAACACATACTTGATACATGACAATTACACTTGATGACAAACATACATGGTAGTCATACTTGATGCATGGCAGGCACACTTGATGATAGTGAATGATGTATGACATTCATAATGAGTTTGTATTTCATCAGTGATCTGGATATGACCTTATGTGAATGATGTAACATACATGAAAAGTTGATACATAATTAGTTTACATACATGATCAGTTTGAACTTGATAATCTCCTATATGACAAATATTCTATATGACAAAGTAACATGGAAAATATCAGGATGATATTGGTTCTTCAATTGAGTTAAACATTCACTATATTTAAATTCATTATATGTCATTTATATTCATTTGCATGTATTAGTCACTATAAGTGACTAAGGAGTACCTTGGTAGTTTGAAATTTAAAAGGATCACAATGTGTGCTTGAAACATGTAAAAGTATATGATTAAGGAAATTTAAAAGGATCACAATGCGTGCTATGATTGTAGGATATTCGCAAAATGGACTTGTTGGAAAGGCTTACGAAATTTCCAAGCAAATGCAATCTGCATGTGTAAAACCAAATTCGATAACCTTTTTTCTAGCAGCAATATTGTATGTAGCTTACACAAAGATTGCCCTCAGAAGCCTCCGCTTGTACACCAATACTCTTCAAGGCCTGAAAAATCGCATTCATAGCCTTCCGTTATATTGTCCAGAGGACGCATAACAAACACTAGGACTCTCCCTGAATCATGCTTTCTTACAATGACAAATCTGGCTTAAGTGAGCCATTTTGGATATATTGAGGTTGGAAAAACTTTCTATATGTCCTTTGATGTTGGAGTACTGCAAGCGCTTACAGAAGGAGAAACACCGCAAGGGCTTACAAGAGGAGAAGCTATTGCAAGAGTTGTCAAATCATCTGATGATTCAGGGGTTAATGACTTATTGGAAGCAAAGATATCTCCAAGGGACCCAATATGGAGGGCCATGGCTTTTGGCGACAGATATAACAAATGAATCAATGATAAGAATCAAATGACAAAAGGGGGCTAACCCAGATGACTTCTCAAAACAGAAATACAAGATTTTAAAGGGAATTTTCCAAGAAACGCTGTAACAAATTGGTACTAGATCTGGCATTAAAAAATACCAAATTATGACACAGAAAGATGAATTTATTTAAGTTGTAAGACACCATTTAAGGCTTAGGGATATGTAATAAGACAAACAGGAGAACACCCAGAAAAATGGTGAAACTGTAAAAGACGCCCAAAAATATGGGATTTATTAAGAATGAAATGTAAACAACGCTCAATTGGATTAAAAGACACCCAACAAGATGGGGTTGGATAAAACCAAATATGAGAAAAATGAAAATGGATTTATATACAATGGAAGGTACCCACCAAAACTAGGGATAATAAAAACCAGATCTATGAAAGACCCAGATTGAATTTATATACACTGAAATTCAACCCAACAAGATTGAAATTGATAAAATCAAAATCTGAGCCACCCCCAGTTGAATGCACACACAGAAACGTAAGGATAGAAATTTGAACCCTGAGAAAGTATTGAATACTTACACGGATTATATGGGGATTCAGGGACCACTATGAAAGTGAATGAGAGTAGTATCAATTTGCAGGAGAGCTTTAGCTCTAATCCGATTCAATCCAATTCGAGCTATGATCCTCTATGTGCATTGCATTTATAAATAGGCTGTTAGATTCTTAGGAAACATTGGGTTTGGACATGCGTGAGTCATAGTTGCCTCAAATCCTTACGCTTGCCTTATCATCACAAAAATTGAAATAAATTTACTTGGTTTATTTTTCTATATGCCTTCCTTATCCTATGGCCCTCATGAGTTTTACCCATGCGGTGTTGAATTTTCATGTGAAATAAATTTACTTGGTTTCTTTCTCTATATGCCTTCCTTATCCTATGGCTCTCATGAGTTTTACCCATGCGATGTTGGAATTTTCATGTGAGATAAGTTCATGGAATTTTTATGGGAAATGCATGTTTCAATAAGTTCTCTCCCTCCCCTGCATGTCTACCTCAACCATCTGACTCCCATGGATGTCATGTTGGGCCGTCTTTGTGTAATACATGTGGTTTCTGTGGTTAGCATGTGAAGGAAAATGTAGGTGCAGAAGCCAAGTCTGAATGACATCTCCAATTCGGCATTTCAAGGAAGAGGTTTCAGGTTTAAATTTTATTATTAATGTTTTTGATTTAAAAAGAAGCCAAAACTGGGGGGCTGACCCGAAAAGACACAGCCAACACAAGGAGTGCTGACAACTAGCAAAAAAAACACACATCAAACCCTCAGCCTATGCCAATTTTAAAAACCAAAAATCATGAAAGAAAATCAACATGCCCCAACTCCAACATGGAGCTGGTAACCAGCCTGGAAGTCCTAACAGGCCCCAACCTCACCATGAGGTTGGTAACCAGCTTGTGGTAATAAGTAGCAGTAAAGTTAGCATTAACAGTAACAAACGGTAAATCAACACTACAAAAACTTAAGTTTAACCGTAGCTTGAACAGGTCCACATCGCCCAACCAAAAAGTCCAGGCAAAAAAATTAAACATAGGAAAATGAAACTACTTGGGGTTACCTTCCCCACCAATCAACAAGAGCTTAAGCTAGTCATCCGCGAGGAATTGGTACAGTTCTTCATCCTTTCGCTCTCCTCCCGAAGAATTCACTTTCTCCATATGAAGGAGTTGGAGCGTAGTTGCTACCGCATGCATGACCTTCACATCAAAGTCCGCAATCCTATTAAAGCTTTCCCTGAGACTTTTGATTTCCTCCCTAATTTCCCTTAACTCCTCCTTAGGGTCAGAAAGCAAGAGGGGCTCCTGAGGTCCTTTAGCTTTATGAGGAGTGTCACTCGCAGCATCAGGCATTTTCTCATCTATCTTCTTGGAGTCCTTCGGGGATCCCTTAGGATCTTTGTCATCATTGATAGCATTGGTGTTATCCTTTTCCTCCTGGGGGCTAAGGTGCTAGGTAGTTAAGAGCGGCGAGTCCACTTTCTTCTCCTCAAAGAGATTTTTCTTCGAAAGGTCAAAGGAGGGGAGACAGAAACTAGCAGAGACTTGAGAGTCATGACTTTTCTCAGTCCCTTCCCCAATAGGGCTTTTCTTCTTTTTTTTCCTTTCTCTCTCCTCAACCTTAACTTTCTTCCCCATTTTAGCTTTCCCCCTGGTGTCCATCTTAATTTCTTCTTCCCCCTCCGACTCTTCTTCCTCTTCATCCTCATCAGCGCTTCTCTTTCTCACAGCTTTTTGCTTGTATATGGTTTTGGTGGCGATTATGTTAGATCTCCGCCTACTATCATTTTCCTCCTCCTCTCCTTCAGAATCAATGGTGATCTGGTCACCGTCAGCAGAGCCTATTTTATCCTTCTTGGAAGCAGGGGTTTTGGAAGAAGTTGTGGGGTTAGAAAGAGTAAGCTGCAGCTCATTAGGATTCTTAGGAGACACAATAAAGTTCTGAAGAGTAACAATCCTAGAAAGACAGAGGGCAAGATGGAAATTGTAGAGGCATAGCATTAAACCCTGATGGAGAATACAATAATCCTGCCTGGATTTCATTTTTTCTCTGACATCCATAACAGATGCTTCCATCAAATGGAGCAGAAAAAAGGAAAAGAGATGAAATCATTGTACCTGAAGTGGTAAGGAGCGGGAAATGATAGTTGTAATAGGTGCCGAAGCGGCCTTCCAGAGTGATATACTTCATCAAAACGAGGCACATTTCATTCCACGGGTCGGGCAGCGCCATTCTATTGAAGCCTCCCTGTAAGCATTCGGGAACCTCCATTTTTTTGAAGAATCTTTTCATATGGGTGTCATCACGGCTTTTGGTGACCTTCTTCCATTTTCTCCCCTCTATGGAGAGACCCGTGGCCTACGCAATAACCTCCTCATTAATCTCAAAAGTAATG
The DNA here is from genome assembly GCA_018584345.1 of Thuja plicata. Taxonomy (NCBI): domain Eukaryota; kingdom Viridiplantae; phylum Streptophyta; class Pinopsida; order Cupressales; family Cupressaceae; genus Thuja; species Thuja plicata. The sequence goes on from MU228259.1 coordinate 1,819,763, forward strand.
CCATTTATTGTGACTTTGCGCCCATCCCAATTTTTTACCAACTGCAGAGAGACCAGTTCGTCACTGCCACCCATAGCCTGCATGAACAGGCAGAAACCACCCTCCTTCAGGTAGTTGACAATGCATGAATTTTTGATGAATTCATCCTCGATCCTAGTGGGTTCCACCCGCACCATGTCCCCGCCCATCTCTGAGCTGTAATCAAACAAGTCTTCCTCCTTGGTCTCAACTGACATCCCACCTTTCACTCCTCTGTTCAGTACAAGCCTCACCAGAACAAAGCAAGCAACCCAGCAAATGTAGAAGGTTTTGCACCAGACGGAAAACCAGGTGGTTTTATTGTCTGACTCCTCGCAAAGCTGGCTTGTACAGTTCAAGTGGTTGGCTGGGCTGAAAGAATAATCTTCACAAGCTGAGAAATGATAACGCCATAAAGGCTTAATGCAAGCATTAATCGCAATGGTCTTGTCAATCTCTCTCTTGTGCGTGCCACGCTCCACCTCTTCTTTAAATTTGAAAAAGCCCATACTTTTTCTAAAAATGGCTTTGATAGCCCGTCTTTTCAGCTGGCAATAATTAATTGAACCAAATCCCTTATCTCTTTTAAAATTTGAATTGAAGCGGCACCTCATGAACTTGCCCACCGCCTTTCTCGTCCAATCAAAATCAACCTCGTAATTCATCATTAAAATTACTTTCTTTTTCCACAAGCAAAATAACATGCTTGGGTAGAGAATTTAAATTTCTCCAACATCTTAAGCCATTCTTAGCAAGACCCATGGTCGCCAGCATGTCAGCCACCGCATTATCTTCTCGGTAAATGTGTTGAAGCTTGAAATCATTGAACCTAGGGAGCCGCGAATAGATATCCTGTAGCACATTTACCAGTATCCAGCTAGTAGTATAGTTTCCTTTAACCAGCTCAATCACAATTTTGGAATCACCTTCTATGATTAATCTTTTAATCCCAATATCAATTGCCACCTTTAAGCCCCAAAGGAGAGCCAACATCTCAGCCATATTATTAGACCCCTTCCCCAGGTGGATCGCATAGGCCATGATCATGTGACCCTTTTGATCTCTAAGAATACCTCCACCCACAGCAGTACCATTGGAGGCAGTGCCATCAAAGTTCAGCTTGGTTATATTTTCCTCCAGGGGTGACCATTTAGTATTTAGTCTAGCCAGAATCTTGGAGTAGTCCGTCGCGTAGAAAGAGGTGGGAAGAATCCATTCCTTAGCTATCATACACTCCAATCCCTTGCGGGGGCAGGGGGGATTTTCCAGCGGCAAGTGTCTAGGTTTTCCTTCAGCAGATTCACAACTAGCCGCACCGTTCCTTCAACATCGTTGTCCTCCCCTCTGAAAATCTGATTTTTCCGCTCCTTCCACAGACTCCAACAGACATGTGGGGGTAATAGATGCCAAAGGATGTTGATGAGAGGGCGCTCAGCTATGCGACCCCAGTTAGTGATAAATTGGTCTAAGTGCTCCAAAAAGCCCCAGTCCAGTTGAAGTTTACTCATGATTTTGGCCCACCTGAGAAGCGTAAGGGCAATGTATAAGAATATGACTTATTGTCTCAGCCTACACTTTACAAAGAACACACCTGTTAACCAACTGGACTCCCCGTTTCTGGAGGTTGTCCAACGTAAGGATTTTTCCATGAAGAGCAGTCCACCAGGAAAAGTTGACTTTGGTGATGAGCTGAGGGATCCACACCTTTCCCCAACTCATCTCATTAGCCAAAACATTAATGTTAACTAGGTAAGAAGATTTGACCATTACCTCCCCAGATTTGTTGTGACACCACACATCCTTATCAACAATTGGAGAGATAGGGATCCTGATTTCAACAATTATTAATGTCTCCCATGTCTGTCTAGTGTGTTTCTATCTTAGCGTGTAAGGTTTCAACGTCTGATAATGTTTGTAACGCCCCGCTAGGGAACCCAAGATAGAATAACCTACTATGTGTGCTGAATCATTTTTTTTTAAAAGTTAACATAAAGAAACATACAATCATGCGGAAGCGATTACCATTTGTACACATGTCTTACACTCACATAGATTACACGACTCAAGGGTCCCATGACGTTGAATTACTTAAAGCAAAGCTCAACTAACATTATAACAAAAGATTCTATCTGATTAAACATAACAAGTACAACTTACATAACCATAATTACAATCCTCATGGATAACCATGAAACCACCATGAACTCACATCCACTGCACATGTCTCAGGGTATGTGGTAATCACTCTAAACTACTTACTATTACAATTTCTAGATTAGGTATCACATGCGATACACTAATACAAGATAACAATAATCAAATACATAAATAATGATGAAGGAACATAAAGAGCTCATCTACAAAGAAAACCATCAAGCACCTGGTACAAGGACGTCGAATCTCAATGGGTAAAGAATCACTACCACCCGTCCATGTGGAACCACAAAGGTCCACCCCACCGTGCTGAGGAGACAACAAAAGATCCCAATCGAATATCCAAAACCAACAAGGTATAACCACTAAGCAAGGGATCCTGATAGCTCTCTAATCCGGTGTACTAATCATTATAAAAAGGTAAGACTCACTAATCCAGAGGCAACTGACAACGTAGGAAATCTAGCATGTGTATAGGAAGGTGTCATCATGTAGGTCTACCCTTAAGTTCAGCCCAGATAATCACAACGGATTTCAGCACCCAAGTGACCATACACGAAGCTAATGTCCTCTCATACTGACAAGGCCCACTAACTATGTCAGATACCTCGCAGGGCAACTAACATCTTCTCCAAACCATCTTAGCCTATACTAGCACTCAAGCATGGGTGATGACACATCTTATTAATATATTTTAATCTCTCAAATATGTCTTTAATTATCACTTATTAAGAAAATCTACAATAAGAAACCCCAGTAGTCTCTTACGGACACAGAACTTATTGCAAGCCACCTCCTACTATGCATCTAGGTAACCTACCCTAGGCTCAGAAATCCCAATAGATCTAGCATAGGTCACAACCCTAGTCTAACCCAAATCAGTATCCCATACAACAGGAACGGTCACACATAGGTACAAACATAGGTACATAATCGAAAGGGTCATCATGGTCAGTTAGGGTAATAGCATAGAGCACACACATCATAAAGTAACAGAAAAGATAAACTACACCCCCTCAGCCTCTGTATACATCCTAGGTTGTCTAATATCCCAGATAACAACACAAACAAGCACAAGAGATCCATATTTTTGCATAGAAAAGAAAATGTCCTAAAGGACTGAAAAATGAACTAGATACATGTAAACATTTACAAATACCACATACAAAAATCCTCATCTATTCCATAAATTGATTTGATATAACTAATACTAATTGCATTTAGAACTATTTGACACTACCTCCAGCATCTAAACAGTCTAATCAAGTCACTCTTTAATTAAGTAAAATTAATAATCCAACCGTATTCACAATCAAGTAGAATGTAGATTAATCAAACTATTAAAATCCTACCATTCTACCTTAATCATAATCTAAGAATTAATCACATAATTTAATTAACAGGTAATAATTAATTCATAAAAATTCATAGTTAATTAAAAACTACCTATATAAATTTATTAATAAAAAAACATACCAATTAAAAATTAACCATATAAGTTAATTAACAAAAGTTCATGTTATTTAAAACTACTCGTTTAAATTAATTAATTAAAACTAATTAAAAATTAATCACATATATTAATAAATGAAAGTTCAAATTAATTTAAAACTATATATAAAAATTAAATAATAAAAAAAAACATATAAAACAAGTTTGTTTTATTAAAAATAAAAATAAACATAGAAAAACTTAAATGGAGGGGCCCACGCGGGTACCCCACCCCCTGCCACGCGGTACACACCGCGGCAGGTCCGGGTCTGCCACTGGCAGTCCAGCCTGCCTTATGGCAGTGCCGGCTGCTGCGGGCCCGACACCCTGCGGGTGGGTGGGTGGAGCCCACCGCTCCCCACCGCCCGGTTGTTGAAAAGTTTTTTTTTTAAAACTTTTTAAAATTTATTTATTTTTTTTATAACAATTAACATACAAAGCGTTGAACGCTTATTAGATTTTTTTTTATTTATAATTGTAATAATTTCTTTTTAATGAAACAATGATTTTTTTTTAATTCAAAATTCTGAAATTACGGAAAAAGGAGAAGAATAAGGTACAGGTTTATTTTCTTTTTGTCTTTTACCAATTTCATTTTTTTGATTGGTGGAAATATTATTTTCCCAAGCTTGTATTATTATTATTTTTTTACAGAGGCTAATCTTTTTCTAACAAAATTTAGATTCTTCAAAGAATATATTCTATTCCTAGTTTAATTTTGCTTTCTCCTATAGTTTAGACTATAGTGCAATTGATTTATTGATTTATAGGAGTTTTATAGTGAATTATTTCACAAAATTTTGCCAGCATATTCCTACTATGCTAAGAAACATAAAAACATAAAAATGATAGATCTAGGGTTTTAATAAACACTCAAAAACACAGATACCATATCAAACCATTTAAATGCCAAAATAATGAACATGCATCCACTCAACATAGGAAACCCTAAATTTACAAAATTGAAACCTCATATAGCAAATAAAACCTACCTCGATTCCATTGCAAGAATGGAAGAATGTAGCTTTGAAGATGAAAGTAGACTTGAAAACCCTTAAGCCCAATTCAACCACAGATCTGGCACAATGTAGATCCGAACACACACACACACACACACACACACACACACACAGACAAGCAATAGAAAATCCTGAAACTTTGAAGCAACCAAGATCCACAACAATCCATAATTCCTCAAAAAACCCAAATCACCCAGAGCTCTCCAATTCTCAAAAACCTGTTAAGAGAGAATGAATGACCAATTCCCCCTAAAGAGATTCAAATTCTCCAAAACATGCAAAGGTGAATGACAACTCCCAAGTCAATCCCTAGTTTAACTCAACTTGATAATTGAAAGTAAATCCAATTAATTAAATAAAATATCCTTTAATGCCACAACTCAAACTAGACTCCTAATATTACAAGTTAAGATCTTTTAAATTTGAAATACTTTTTCAACACAATTATGCACATGTAATTAATAAAATATTTAATTAAATAGATTAAATATTTATGTCACAATAATGCATGCAACCAAATATTTA
>MU228259.1:1838939-1854791 GCA_018584345.1 Thuja plicata
ATAGTCGGCTCTCAATACAAAATAGAATTTATAGTGCAAAGAGAAAATACAAAGTTGACGCTCTTACATAACCAAAATATAGGCCATCCATAGTCATAATCCAACTTAGCTTGCTAGGAGTCCACAACATACTCCCCTAATCATCGCTATTATCCAACTGCACTGTTTTGTTGTTTTGTTGTTGTCGCATGTCTTCAAATCTCTCTAACTCTATACTCGTCACAAAATAAAATCGATCTTAGATGTAGGTCATAAATACCTCATAGTATCTTCCTCTAAGCTTGCACATCATAACTCATCAATCTTGATCTTTGATACCCAAAATAACTTTGTATTTATGCTTCTGTACTTAGTCGATTCTAGAATTGAATCATCAAAACTTAACTTTTATTCAATCGATCAATATACCAGATGTGTTTCCATAAATGACAACCAAAAAGTGATTCATAACATACAAAAGTGATCACTTGCCAACACTATTGTAATATGGTGTACAAATAGATTAGCATCCAGTCTAGGAATATATTTGTATGTCCATGCAAAATTATTTTGTGCTTTATGAAGGAATTCAATCATGTCTTCTTTCTCTTTCTCATTTAGGGAAGTTTCCATAAATATGATTTTAGGCTTTTCAGTGCTACCAAGATTTACTTTAACTATAACCTCTATAATGATAGATAATTTATCTCGTGGAAGAGACAGGAAATCAAAATCAACTTCTCCTTCTTCTAGCACCTTAGAAAGGTTTTCACTAGAAGATGCATACTTTATTTTTACTTTTTCTTTATCTAAAGGTGTCTTAGAAAGGTTTTCACTAGGGGATGTTTTATTTTCCTTCTGATTTTTATCTTTTTTTTTTAAATTTTGTGACTAAGAGAGTTGACTTGTCTTCCAAAATAGGCTTGATCATGATACTTGATTTCATTCTCTTAGTCTCAGAGATCTCTTAGGTCAAAGATGGTTAACACTGCTTCATCTGAATCACATATGTCCAAAGATGGTGGTGAGTCTTGTTGGTCCCAATCAATAAGTCTAGGGTGTTTGAGTGGTAGGCCAAGGGATGAAAGGTCAATGATAGTGATGGAGAGGACATGGTGATGAACTATAAATGATTGAATGTTTGGAGATGATAAGTTGATGATCACCGAGTTGCAGAAAGTAAATGCAAGACATTAAATCAATTAATATATTATATTTTCATTGATGTTAACTTGATATAATCTGATTGGTCATATACATAATTTTCATAGACTTCAAGAAACCAAAGAGATAAATTTTATGTTATTGGGAAACATAAATATCCAGTGTACACCGAGTGACAGTAAACACCGATGGATAGTGCACACCGACAGACAGAGAACCCGAAGAAGTCACAATGTATACCAAGAAGCACAACCCCAAGAATAACTGAAGAGAACCCCAAGAAATTCACAATGTTTACCGATGGAAAGACAACACCAACTGATAGTGTTGATTCCCAAGGACAACTGGATTCAATGACCGAGAAAACTAAGAGTTGATCACCGATCAGAACTGAAGTTAGGAAACGACAAAACACTTTGCTGGAATTAGCTAAAGATAGAGTTAACTGATTTATTGATTTTTTTATTGACTAGTTGAACTGGAGATTTAAAGTTAGGTTTATTCATAGTTGTGAAGGATAAATCTATGGGATAAAACTAAAGTAAGGTTTTAAAGATTAAAGCTATGCATGGCGAGACTTGCGGATCAAGAAAGAATCTACGCCAAGAACAAGAAAGACAAGGAGATGAAATGGTGAAATCATGTCTATATAAAGAGACAAGTAATTCATTAAGAAGAGGATTACTGAGTATAATTATGGTGAAGATAGAATTCTTCATGCAGATCTAATCATACAGGCTAAAGAACAGAGCCAAGAATTCTGCAGACACCAAGCAACAGAGAAGAAACAACATTCACCGAGCAGAAAAGAACAAAGAGGGGAGAAAATAAATTCAAGATCATATTGATCAGAGAGGTACTACTAACTTACAATAGATCTGAAAATATGCAAAGTAAAGTTGTATTAATGAATAGATAATTTATTGTTTCAGTTTAACCATTGATTCAGAAAATCTCTTAACTAAGTAAGATTTAATGGTCCTTAATGTATTGAGATACTCAAGAGTATCAAAATGCTTTGACTTGTTGACAGCATAGTGAATGCACAAGGTCAAAATACTAACCAATGGTTTTAAATCCTCTAACAAGGTCACACTTAATAGTGTGTTTTTAACCTTTAACAGGGTTGGAACTTCACCGATCTCACTTTAGAAGAGTGAAAATTTTGGGTTACTGGTCCCAAGTGGTTTTTCCCTTAACAGGGTTTCCATGTTAAAAATCCATGTGTCAAATGTGTATATCCTTCATTGCTTTGATATTCTTCTTTACACATTACTAAAAAAGGATTGGTTGGTAAACACTAAATTTAATTGCTACTATTCGGTAAAGCTTAGAAATAGATAATAAGTATATTCGCCAAGAAGTATATATATGTTATATTTACATAAGGCATACATCTTGTAGGACTGAATGATAACTAAGGATATTATATTCATGATATAAGTTTTGGTTGGGATTATTGGATTAATTTTTGAGGCCACTGATTCACCCCCCCCCCCTCAGTTATTCTAACACATGGTCAATATTGATGCGATCATTTTCTATGTATTTAAATGGGACTTCATAGAATTACCCTTCAAGGTATGAATCAGAAGAAGCTTCACAATCATTAGTAGAGGGCACCTTGGTCTCTAGGGAGCCCAATTCTCTATTGCAAGGGTAACCAATAGCTTTAATGGGTTCTTTCATGCCTTATTCTTGTGCACCTAATCCTATGCCATGAAACCCATTCTTTAATTTATATGAGTTTCCTTTGGATATCTTTCTTCTAGTATGTTAATATGCTTGTATTATCCATATTTGTATAGCCATGATAGGATATCTTCTTCCATACTTTCTCAATCAAGGGGTCCCCAATGTTCAAAATTAGTTTTCTTACATTCCATGGTGGATTTGTCTTTCTTGGATAGGATATGCGAGGGTCAAACATAGGATTTTAGGGATAAAGGGAGTTGACCAACATAGAAAGCATTTTCAATAGTGTATTCTCCATTGTCTTGGTCAAAAATATTGACCTTTTTTTCAGACATGGTAGGTTTTTCTTCGATAATATTTTCTTCAGAATTGGTGGTTTTAGATATATAAGCTTCATTAGTAAATGACTTGGTAATGTTATTTGTAGGCATTTTGACAATAGATGATTTAACTAATTCATTCAATGTGCATAAGTTGGTTTTCTTTCCTTCCAACCTTTTTCAATACTGGAAGGGTTCAGAATCTCCACAGATAGTAACTTATTTGCCTTGATGTGGGAATTTGAGATATTGATAAAATGTGGAAGATACACCTTGAATATCATGAATCCAAGGTCTTCCAAGGATAATTTTATACAGAAAGTCAAGATCAAGGACTTGGCGTGTAGTTTCAATCAATGTGGGACCCACTTGAAGAGGAAGTGTTATCAAACCCTTGGATTCTCTTTATTTGTCATCATAGGCCTTTATTTTGATTCTCTTTGTAAAATCAAGAAGGTCATTAGGGAGTCCCAACTATCTTATTAAACTCAAGGTACAAAGGTTCAAATCGGATCCACCATCTATAAGGGCCCTTTTTATTTTGTGATGATGGATAATGACTTCAATATGCAAGGGTTTTTTGTGATGTAGGTCAAGAGCATGAAATTACTTATTTGTGAATACAAGGTGTTGTTGTGTGGCAAGATTCCCAAACATAGCTTGGAATTGGGATGCATTGATATCATCAAGAACACGTAATTCAAGAAGGGCTTGCTCAAGGATTTTCTTATGAATGGGTGATGTGCACTATTGGTGCTCAAATTGATAGATTGGACTTCTAACGGATTTCGCTTATCCAATGAAGATAGATACAATTGATTTTCCAACGAATGAGGTTTCAACAACCCCCTATAATTTTGATTCCACTGAACCAAGGCAAGTGGGCCTGCACTTTACAACTTGTCTTCAAAGTCTTCTAGAGGTTTCCTATAGCGGATAACTAATAACTTCAACTCCTGTTTCTCAATATGTTAACAAGATCACAAAACTAAAAATATATGTGTTAATGAAATGTAATGTACTTAACATTTCTTGGTATGATTGAAATATGAACTAAATTAGATGAAATAAAAGAGTAATTCAAAAACTTGAAACAACGAAACCTTATACCGAATTCAATTAACAAGAGAGACCAGTGCTTTATTTCAATAATGGGCAAACATAGTCGATAATTCTTCAATCCTACGTTCAACTTCAGAGACGGCTTTGAAAATGAAATCTTATCACCTTAAAGGTGTTATGATATGCATATATAAATAAAAAAGTTTAAAAGTATTTCAATTTAATACTATTCCTCAGATGATGGACTAATTGATCAATAATATAATCAATAAGATTTTAACCATGCGAAAATGAGAAAGAAATAATTGAATATACAGAACATAAACTTAAATTGAAATATGCAAAAATCAAAACTATCACTTTAAGGAATGCCGATTTGTTTATCTGAAGGACTTGGTTGTAAATAAAGAAAAATGATTGCACAATAGAAGAAAATACAAACTTATCTATGCTCGTCAAGAAGGCGTATATCAGATTCGTGCATACAATGTTTGAAATTTCAAACTATCTTTTACTCCATCATTCCTCAGAATCCATCATTAATCATATCAGTCATCGTGTATCATTCAATAATGTTATTCTTCTATCCTTTTTGCATATTTACAAATGAATATAAATATAAAAATGAAACGTTGCACTGGATCATCACACCTTTTCGTTGTAAACTAACCTATAACTAACAATTTTTTAAACTAGATTTACAAATCTCTCATCATGTTTGATTACATCTATCATCCATTCGGTTGGAAAACTATACAAACTTCCAAACATATTCATTTGTTATAAAACCTTCCTTATGTCATTTGAAATTTGGCTTTGGAGACATGGCTCTGAGTATATCTCTGGGATTTGCAAGATTCATGTGGCGTAGCTTGTGCTGATTTGTCTTTATTGTCCACATTTGTCACTGATAGAAGACTATACTTGCAGATAACCATCATGCTATGGAGGCGTGATACTTGTTGTCTTCAGTTGTTTAACTTTAATACGTAGTATGTAATGATGATTCTTTAAACTGTGTATCTGGCCACAGTTCTATTTACATCTTCTGAATACTATGCATGAGTTGATGTATTTTGGGAACTGTTTGTTCATTGCAGATTAAAAAACACAATTTTCACCAGCTGGCTTTATCATAACTCTGTGGGGCTTAGTAGTTACTCAATGAAAACACATTGCAAGAGACGTTTTGGACTCATTCCTCACAAACTGTTGTTGTCCATTTGCTGCTAATGTATATTGCTCTGCATTAGGCATGAGAGAGTTGATGGTTTTGATGGTAGATATGTGGTATGGTGGCGGTCGAATCCCATGTTTTACCACCTTTTCATTCACCATCCCCGCTTTTATGTGCTGGAAACTAATTTTGTATTGCATATATAACATATGCTTCCCACAATGCTACTTGGTGGAAGATGAGGCTGTTGCTGTTCAAAATATTGGTATTGAATTCAAAAGATGTCGCCATTTTGATTGTCATGGAAATAGATACTATGCAAGCATCATCTTCCAAACTGTATATCCATCTAGTTATTGTCACATAAAGGAGTCGATCCACCATGTGGGCAATGGCGTGGCATGTATTGATGAATATATCTTCTGTTTGCATCTCCCTTACTGGTTAGAACACATCTGCCACATTATTTTCATCGACCACTGCTGCATTGAATGCATCAACCATGCTATTTCCATGAAGGAAGGTGGTAGCCATCGTTTCAAAACATCGACCCATACTATTTGTATCATCAACTTGCTGTCTGTAGACCAAATCGACTGATCATTCAGGAATCCCGCTCGACCAACTATCATGCTTGTCACCTTTTAACAATATAAGCAATAACCATGTTATTATTCGTTGATGTAATAATAATGATTTAGAATATAATTATAATTTTTTAAACCATCTATAATAGTAATAGTCAAATAGATAAAAGAAGACTAAGAATAGTAATTAATCATTAACATAATTAATAGTATAACCTTATATCCCTATGATTTATACAAAGCATTATAACTTTGTTGATTAGTCTTTCTTTTGACAAAACATTGTTTTGATTTAATAATAACAATAATAATGATAATAACAATAACAATAATAATAATAATAATAATAATAATAATAATAATAATAATAATAATAATAATAATAGAAATTATACCATTTAAATTTTGTCTCTTTTTTTTTAATATTAAATGGTATAAAAACTACATATTAAGTAAATATAACTTTTACACATGATGGTTGATAAAAGAAATCATAAGTATATATTAGTATCTATAGATATAATAACATGAATATCTTCATAAGAAAGCATGTATTAATATAACCTTCTTTAATAACGTATTCCATAATCAACCTATTCAAATTCCCCTCCGTATTCGCAAAGCATAACAAATTTTCTAAGAGGTATTTTATATCTATCAACTTTCTTCCTTATGTTCCTCTTCTACAACAATGATAACCCTAGTCACTTTATAAGAGTTAAGGCATAATATATAGATTCGTATGTATGAAAAGGAAATGTCATTTATCACATCATTATCAATCAAACTTTAATATCTTGTAATCTTAAAATCATAATCATAAACAACATCATTCTTTTGTCGAAAATAATGAATATTCAAATGAATGAAGGATTAATTAAATCAAGATCAATCCTTTTCAAAATATTAAAACACTTGAAGGTATCATTAAACCAAAGATACGATTCTCCTCAAAATATTATCTTTTAGGTCATGATTGTAAGTTAATTGCTTCTACCATCGATATGAATTTAGAAATTAATAATGCAATGGTAAGATATGTAGAATTCCATTTAGTTGCATTAGGATTCATATAAAAACATCACATAAGATTTTAAGACTTAATTAAAATCAAGATCAATTTCAATTTACATTATGTCCTTGAGGAGAAGAAAATCACAAGATTAGGTTCCAAAATTTCTTTATTGAAAAAGAGTCTTAAGGAAATGATTCAAGGATAAAGAGAATTTCAAAATATTAAACCACAAGACATATGAAAGTGAATGATAATATTTCGATAAGAGAAAGATGGTAAACAATAGAATCTATAAAAGACAAGTAAATATGTGTAAATATATACTTCCCTGAACAAGAATGGATGTAAGTCACTTTGTTGACATGGGTTCCACCATGCACAAAAGCTCAAGGATAGATATCTATGCGAGAGTCTTTCCAAGATGGGAAATGAGATCATAGTGAGAAGAGGGTCTAGTAGAATTGGATAGTGTAGAAGTAAGTGTGGAAGCTTGAACAATAACTCTTCCTCTAGAGTAGTGACATTGTAATTAGCACCTTTAAGAGAGAGTGTTCATATGATTGTCTGATTCTTCAATACAACTACACAAATATAGTCAAAGCCTAGGATATCATTTTCTTTTAGGTTCCCACAAAAGGAATCAAAGACCAAGATAGTGTTTGTGCTATAGTCATATGGAATGGTCTTAGATGCTGAGGCATTATTTTGATCATGTTTAGGAAAAGGGGTGTTATAGAACTTCAATAGTGTATTTGATAATGATGGGTAATGTCCTTAAACCTCAATCTTTCCATTATCAATAAGGTCTTGAACAAATTTATTGAATCTCATTCTCTTCTTAGTATCATGACCTCTGATATGATGATAATCACAATATTCATTATCATTATACCAATAAGGTTTAGGTTGATTTTCATCATATGGTTTGGTGTTTAGAAATTCCATCATGTTTTGATCAACAAGCCTATGAAATATGACATCAAGAGGCTCTGCAAGTGGAGTGTATTGACAAAATTGATGATTGTTTGTGTTGTTGTTATTATTGTTATTGTGACAAGGAAAGAGAATATTATTGGGTGGATTGTGATTTTTTGTTTTTGTTGTTGTTGTTGTTGTTGTTGGTGTTGTGATGATTGTTGTGATGAGAGATTTTGTTGATTATTTTTTTTCTATATTATTGATTTTGTTTTGATTATTTTGATTAGAAGTTGCTTGGACATTTTGGACATGTTTGGTATCAGTCACCCTGACAAATGGGTAAGGGCATATGTCATCAAAAGAGAACTCTTTCTTCTCCCCATTCCCATTTTGTGAATAGGTTTCTTAAGTTCATTAACTTTCCAAACTAAATCAAGAGTACTTTGATGTGTGAGTATAGGTCCAAAAGATTTTCCTCCACCAAGTTGTGATGATGTTGGTCTAGATGATGTAAATCCCAATGTAGGGGGAGATTTATATGATGAAATTATATTTCCATTAGTATGCAAAGAAAAACCATCGGTAAAGTCAACACCGAAAGAGAGGATAAGCACAAACCGATAGAACAATATACAGTTTAAACCGAAGACACAAACTTGCAAAGTGAAAATTGAAAATGGTTAAGTGGAACCCAACAAGAGCAAACCGACAGTGGAACCCGATGAGAAGAATACAATTCAAACCAAAGGAGCTGAAATAGAGGAACTCAATGGAGCTAGGGAACTTGATATACAGTTCAACAAAGGAACATCGAAAGATAGTCTAACTGATTTCAGAGGAAACCGAGTATCAGACACCGAAAGTTAGTTATATCCCGAGAAAAGTGGATATGACTCCCACATTCGATACAACAAATATATTCTATTTTTAGAGTCTTGATTTGTTTTAAATCCATTTCTTGAGGAACAAGAAACATTATTGTAATTGTTTCAATCAGTCTAACTAATTAAAAACATGTAAACTAGGAGATCATGGTCAAGTTGTAAACCTTTGATCATAGATTTAGTTTTATAATATGTGAAATGAAAATGGTCAAATATATGTTATAAGTAGATGTTGTAATCATTCATTTATGATGGATGAGAGGATGAATTTAGCCAAAAATCACACCTATGAATCAGAATGATATTTTCAAGAAGTAGAACAACAAAAGATGAATTTGGCTATCAAGAACCAAGAAACAAGGATACCGAGAAACATAGGTATTAATAAATCACATTAGGTGATACATTGTACATGTAAGATTTAATGGATCTGTACTCAGCAATACTAGATTGTATACACTCAGGTCAATAATTTTTTTTGTCTGCATTTTAACAAGTGTAGCAAATAGAAGAAATCCTTTCAAGAAAGGTGGATTTAACAATCCTATTATAAATCTCTTAACCGAGTGCACACTAAATCATGTTGCTAAAGCTCTTAACAAAGTAGACCTTAACCAATATCCACATAATACTCATAATAGGGTAGAGCATCAAAAGTGATCAGAATTGTAAGCCTTAACCGACCCCTTCCAATCTGCAGATAGTGAAGTTTTTGTGGGTGCCATCCCCACCACAATTTTTACCTTTTAATAGGGGTTTTCTGTGTTACCATATCTTGTGTTATGTGTCAATAACTTTCATGAATGTTTCTATGAATATTTACAAGCTTACTAAGTTTATGAATTGATATAACTTACACAAAGATAGTATAGAATAGATGGTTGGTAATACAATTGATTACATAAAGGTTAAAGGATAAAAGAGATAAAAAATTTAGAGGTACTGATTCACCCCTCCCCTCTCGGTACACACTTCTCGTTATTTCCAACAATTGGTATTAGAGCTAGATCTCTTATTTGGAAAGTTTAAAGACTTAAGAGAAAAGATCATATAATGGAGAAGTACAGGCTTGACAATAGGATTGAGAATAAGAAGCTAGAAATTGAGACCCTCTATGAGCAGTATAAGGAAGCTAGAATCAGGATGAGACAGCTACTAGATGAAAGAAATATTATGGCATCTCACCGTAATGAAAAAGATTACCATGAGGAAGAGATACAAAATTTATTTGAGTCACCAGGAACCACAACTAGCAAGGCATCAGACACATTTGAAGAAAGCATCACAAGCTTAAATGAAATCAATCAACATCTGGCTAGACAAGTGAAATCTCTACAAATCACTCAAGAGACACAGATGGTAAGAATGATTTATGTCATGAACAATTCTAGACAATATGAGCAAGAGAGAACACTAGCTATCGATGAAAGAAGGAAGATTATTGAAAATCTATAGGAGAAAGAGTCAGAAATACAAAGACTTACAGAACATCATCATGAGATCACAAATTAGATTATTCTTATGAGTCAAGAGGCAAACATAATGAATACAAAAATCATTGAAATAATAGAAGCCATCGGTGAGCTAAGAGAAGAAAATGAAAAGTTGAAACAAGAAGTAAAAATTCAGCAACAACATAATGACATAATGAAGAGAGCTGAAGAAAGAAACAAAATGATGGATGATTTTCTTGCAGGAAAAAGAAGAGTCAACAACAACACCGGACTAGGCTATACCAAGAATGGATAATAACCATACCAAGATGATCCAAAGAATGTCTATGCAAATCCAAGACAAAGAAAGATGTCATGCAATCACTATGGAAGGACAGGCCACACATCAAATGTATGCAGGAGCAAAATGAAAGGTATTCCTGAACCCACACCTTCATTCATAGAAATTTGTTATAAATGTAATAAGAAAGGAAATAAAGCATATGAATGTAAATATGAGGTGAAATAACCAAATAAGGAGGGTGAACCCACAATATTGGGTTACACTTTTTTGGAGGAAGCAATTCCTCATGAAATTTGCAAAGCAGGCAGATTGAGAAAGTACTTTCGATAGAAAGTACTTTTGATAGAAAGTAGGGACTTTCGATAGAAATTAATTTCTATCTAAAGTCCTTGATTAGGGGAAATTATAGTCATTTACTTTTGATATAAATTAGTTTCGATCAAAACTAATTAGTTTCGATCGAAACTACTTTCTATCGAAACCCTCTAGTTAGAGGCTAACAAAAATCTGCAGTTTTCATGGCTTCAGGGCTCAAGCATGGGGCTCAAATGGAATAATAGGGAGACGTCCTTTTGCATCACATAAGTAATCTGAATGATATTTCTAATGACTATAGATTTGACAATTTTTGAATTAATTAGGTCTATGTTTTTTGATGTGCATCGAATGTATGTTTTTTTATCAAATATAAACCTCCAAGTTTGACGTTCAATGAAAAATAGTAGAAAAGAGATTTTTTTTTTTGAAAAATAATAGTGTCCTCCAGCTTCGAGTCTACTATCTATCATTTTTTTTTTATAATTTCAATAAATAAACAACAAGTTATAAGCTATGCAGTCAAGGTATGTCAAAATTATGGTTTACTCTACTTCAAACGTTCATAAAATATGCAATAATCATGATAATGTTGTCAAATCAATTGCATACCCTCTGTATGGATGTTACAAAACTAAATTTGAAAGAAGCACATTGATATCTATGAAAAACAAAGTTATGCTCTATGAAGTCAATGTAACTTTTTGAAAATGACTTTTTCAGAAACATAGTAGTTTTCATGGGAGAAAAACAAAACCATTCAAATAAGTTAAAAAAAAAACAAAAAAATCTATTTAGAATCTAGACAGAAAATCATAAAAGAATCTACTTTACTTCATCTTTCGATTTCAAACAGTTTAACGACAATATGCATCTGAATTTGATTTTTTTTTTCAAAATGTAGACTTCAATGTCCATTTAGGCAAAAATGTGTAACCCACTATTGTGGGATCACCGAGGAAACCTACATGAAAAAATATTGTCTTACTTGAAAAATGCATGGGCACACATCTCTTGAATGCTGGAAGAAGAAAAAGCAAGCATGGAAGCCAAAAGATCAAGAAAATTCTTATCAACTGAAAAGAGTTGGAAACTTATATGTTTGGGATTAAAACACATGGGCAAACTATACATCATGTGGCATATTTGGTCACATAGTTGTAAACTGTATGAGACAATGGACAAGAAATTCTAAGAGCTTGACTAACCCTAGAATGACATGTATATACTTTCATAAAGTTGGTCATCTAAACAAAGAATGTAGAGACCGAATGACAGAGACCAACACCTTTGCCAATGGAAACACCATTGAAGACATCAGGAAGATGAGAAACAAAATGTGGAGGAAATCTACAAACACTAATGAAGCTGGACCAAGAAATGTAATTGGTGACACCTTATCCAATGGACCTGGAGACATCACCACCCCCACCTAAGTAGAACAAGTAAGTATGGAACTGCATTACACCAAGTTATATTTTGCATCAGTTTCATTATACATAGTTAAAATACCAAATTAGCATGATTAAATATGCACTATGGTATTACTTGTTATGATTCTATAAAAACAATTTCATGGGTTAACACATAACCAAAATGCATCAGTTTACATACAAAGCTAAGTTGTCTATACTTACCGAGAATCATCGATTAACACATAAAGGCTAAGTCGCTAGTGTAAGTCGAGATCCGTCGGTAATCAAGTGAGTTGACAATGTTGTCTTTGCCATAAATACCAAAATATATCAGTTGATGTAATAAGTTGAAAGATACCTTGAAGCATCGCGCTATCACCGAAAGAGAAGTTAGTGTATCACCTGATGACTCCATCTTCACACACCAAGAAGAGGTTGATCATTAATGAATCGACTTAGGGAAAAGTCTATAAATAGACGAAGAAAGGGTTTCATTTTTCACCAAGCGATAAGAGTGAAGAGACAAAGAGAAACCAAAACACGAAGTGAAAACATTGTAGAGAAACTTCAACCCGGATCACAACACTCCAAATAGATTCCTAACAGTTACAGAGATTAAAGTAAGGAACATAGAAAATTGAGAACTTTATTTTTTGTTTACGGGAAGAAGCCCTAATTTGAAAAACTATGGCAACTACATCAAGAACTGCTAAGCTCAAGAATTCAATGTGTGAGGAACCTCACTACAAGATATCTCCCAAGGTTTCCTCACAACCCGTCAATGTTGGTGCATTCTCAAGAATACCAGCTAAGGTTTTTCTTTTTGAAGATGTGCGAGCATATATACACTACAAGATAGTAGAAATAGGATACTTGGAAGTTGAGAAAGATTTCAAGAAGCTTTGAAATGATGATGGCACTATCAAGGAAGAGAATAAGAATATTGAAGTAAAAGGTCTCACAAATTCCCTAAGGTTCCTGAAGGAGTTCAAGACCAAATGGATTTGGTTAGTACTGAGTAGGATTCATGACCGAAGATTATGGTTGGATGAGCCAAAACTGATAACCTGGGATGTGATACACGCTATTACCGATTATCCCATAACAAATAAAGTAAAGGCACTAAAGCACCCACCCAAGGCTGAAATTGAGAAGAATACAAGAGAAACATGGGATGGAAGAGGACTAAAGGTATCCACCATCAACGATGATGAACTAAAATTTGGAGCACATTTCTTAGGATACAAGTTATTTCAGGATAGAAGATTTAACAAAATTGCATCTAGAGCAGTGGATACAACATACAATATTGTCAAGAAAGGACTCCAGTTGGAACTTTCAGAACTTCTACTAAGACAATTGGATGAGAATATGAAGACAATAAGGAATGCAAAGTCCAACTCATGTAAGTTTGGATCACTCATCATGTGCATATACTTTTATTTCCAAGAATCTTTCCCATCCATAGGAAATATAAAATGGGACACTACAAAACCAGTGACCATATAGATTAGTGAGTTCATCAAATCACTAAGAGACAATTTTGAGTCAGTCATGGATGAATACTTTGCCAGATTCAAAGATAGAATGCAAAAGAGAGTAAGGATTCTAGAACAATTAATAGAAAAGTTCAAGACTAACATATGTTTTATGGTAGACACTGACTACACATACATCAAGTCAACCATACCAAAAACAACATGGCTAGCTCCACTTGATTATGAGGTGAACATAGATAAAAAATCAAATGCAATTGAGGCATTGATAAATGAGCCATTAGAAAAATCACAACCCAAGTTTGGAACTTATGAAGAAGTCAAAGAAAGGATTAAAACTAGCTTAGTTGTGAAAAAGATTGATAGGAAGAAAGACAAGATGGTCAAGAATTTGAAGAAAAGGCTGTCGATAAGAGAAGAAGAAATTGAAAAGATAGAAGAAACTGAGGGTCAGTCACCCATTGGTGAAGCTGAGAAGGAGAGTGACTCGGAGTCCATAGAGTCAAATTCACCACCTCCACTCCCAGCAAAGAAGCCAAGGACTACTATTGCTACTAGGACTAGAAGTCAGATTACAAAGGATGCAAGTCCTTCACCTATCAAGAAAGATCAAGTAAGAACCTATAAAAGAAAGCCTCCTACTGGGAAAAAGGGTCCTACAAAAAGAAGAAAGTTCATTAGAACTAAGGAGGACATAGAGGCCACGGAAAAATTATGAATCTGTCCAAATAGAAAAGAGTAAGATTCCTAAAAATTTTGATGAGGTATGTGCTTCAATTATCAAATCAGGAATAGTCAAAGATCACAAGATTAGGAAATGGCTAACATTGGATCCCAAGGATCAAAAAAAAATAGAAGAGGAAATCATCAAAATGATGTGTATTCAAATATGTTCCCATACAATTGCCATATAATATGTCAAAAGAACTTCAGGAAAGATTATCGGTTAGATGGATATTTTCTTTACACTCTGAGAAAGAGATTAGGGAAATGTCATGCCCAAAAGTTGGGCAAAAACACACGAACAAAATTTTTTAAAAACGCACAAAAATAGGATACTCAAACAAACATAAGGGTAACATGTGCACGTAAAACGGTGCAAGGGATAAGAAAAACTAAAAAGGTTACAAGAAGAGGAATAGCCATCACAGCTATCCTAAAGGATGTCTAAAGCTCCAAACTGGAATTGCACACAAACCGAGGTAGTTGACCAAAAGTCAACTAGAATTGACCAAAAGTCAACTAGAATTGACCAAAAGTCAACTATACTCTGAAAAAGTGAATGGTACAAACAAGGGTTCACTAGACCCTAAGGAAGACTCATACATGCAAATCGAGATGGTTTGACTAAAAGTCAACTTAGGTTGACCAAAAGTCAAACAATCTTTGAAATACGTGAAGGAGGGTTACTAGGGTCTACTAAGCGCTATGGAAGTCACAGGTGCACCAAATGAGGTAGTCGACCAAAAAGTCAACCCAAGTTGGCCAAAATGTCAACTGTCTCCAAACGGCTTGAAACTGGACCCCTAGGCTCCAATGGGTACAGAGAACAACTGGGATGAAAATTGGGACAATCGGAGGAAGTTTGACTTACGATTGACCAAAAGTCAACCATGCACGACGCTGGTCAAAGGTAGCGATAATACCCTTATGGAAGTATATCGTGAAGATAAGGGGTGGTTATGACCCCAAAAACTATAAAGTGTTAACTAGATTAAATTTTAACTGAATAATTTAATTAGGTAATTAACGTCTTAAAACTTATATTTATATATCTATGATCAACATTCTTATCAAAGAAAATTAAAATCCTAACATTTAATTTATTTAACTTACGATATTAAATTTAAATTGATAACAAATAAAATCACGTAATTTTAAACTAATTCTAATTTTAACGTAAATTATTTTATGAATGACAAAATCTATTCTAAGTCCCTTTTTAAAAAAAAAAATCTAACAGAATCAAATCTTATTAAATCATCTCTAACTAAAACTTAATAACAATCTAATAAATGATATTAATTTTTTTTCAATTCCCTTAATATTAATTATAACATACACCCTTTTCTACAATTCAATTCTTAA
>MU228259.1:1875510-1931587 GCA_018584345.1 Thuja plicata
GAAAACAATTCAGGTGAAAAATTATAAGATACAAAAAAATATAATGTAGTAAGAAGAATGATACAAATAGAAAACCAAATTAGAGAGATTCAATTGACACAAAATGAATCACTTAGACTAATGATCTATTTTTCTAGGTGATTCAAAATTTCAAATTACTTATGCTAATATGCTTCATTTTAATTTATGAACTATAAATATATAAAATAAAATAATTATGGTGCAAGCTAAATGTATTGCAATGTGAAAATTGTTCAAAAGCATTAACAAATTATCATTGTATTTGTTCATCATATAAATTTTCAACTATGTTTTTGTGCTCACTATTTTGATAATGTTTAAATAGATATTTGAATTCATGATATAGAAAATTACTTTGACATTGATAAAATAGTTCCATCCATCGAATTTTGCAGTACTTGGTAGGGACTATAGTGTAGGACTTTGTAGGGACTATACTTGCAGTGCAACCCTTGTTTATATAGTAATATATTCAGGGCCAGACCTAATGCCTCGAGGGCTCATCATAGATGACCTTGCCTACGTAACTCATAAAGACATCGTAGTTTAGGTTTAACTTTAAAACCGGTCTTTAAAAGGATGGTAGAAGTGGTTACACAACCCCTTTCTAGGGTAGAGCCCCCAGACAGTGTCTTCATTGGATACCACTCACTTAGGTGAACAAGGATGAGATCATAATTAGATTCTACCTACAAATAAGTTATACGTAGACCTCCTCGTAAGGTTACCTACCCAACGGTTCGCAACTATGATGGAGAACCAATTCTTGTAAGATATTAAGGTCAATCATAATCAGATTTACATAAGTCACATGATACATATGCTAAAGATTGCATAGTAGACAATTAATAATTAGAGCTACATACAACTAAATACAACATGACATGGTAGTAATGAATAACCCACCCTTGAAGAGAGAGATATGGTACTTTTTCAATGTAGAAAGTGGAAGTTGTTATTGGTCAATCTAGATCAATTGGGTCCACTACAACCTCATGAGATTGAGATTGTGTTAAGGATATGATAAGGAATGCACACATGTCTGTGGTAGGATAGAGCATCTATGGTCCCTTGGAAATGCTTATCAAGTAGTAATGGTAGGATATCATATTTATGTTCTGAAGCTTCTTTATCCCAAGGGTATCAATGGCATTTCTCTCTTCACTGAAATTGAGGGTGTAGAAGATGCTTTGCATCATTTGGGTATACCACTAGACCTCTATAACCAATGGATGCAAAGCAACCTTCTTCACCCCTTATTTGATTAAAGATAAAGGACATTGATCCCCTTTTGATAAAGGGTATTCAAGAAAGATATATGGTATCCTACCATTTCTACTTGATAAGAATTCCCAAGGGAGAAAGAGAAACCAATGATTAGTAATCGACATTGAGAAGACCTAAAACAAAGTACCAATAATGAAAATAATGAATAAGTATGCCAACATAATGAATTAGTGGGAAAAAGACATTGATCCAATAACAGAAAATACATTACAACATTACATGATTTATTATTGTAATCCCCCTCTGACTTATGCATCTAGAAAATGAAACTATAAAGCTTATTACGATGTTCAAATAACCAACATGACTTGCAACTGCATACCTAATTTTTTATTTCTTGCCTGTGTATCATATTATCCTTGCCTCTCTATTTCCTACACCTGTATATACGGCTACACAACTAGATGCATGATATAAAATTCATATTTTATTACATACAAGATTGTAAGATAAGCTACATCAATAACTTAGCTAAATCAATTATAAGGTATTTAAAACTAGTTTCATAAAGAGATGCAAACTATGTAAAATATTGGTAACGGGTGGCAAGATCAAGGAAGAACTCAAAAGTACAAGACCTAAGGGTCAGACCTAATGCCTTAGGGGATCATCATAGATGGCCTTTCCTACATAGCTCGCAGAGACATCGTAATTCAAGTTTAACTTTAAAACTAGTCTTTTAAAGGATGGTAGAAGTGGTATCAAGCCTCTTTATCCAAAGGGTATCAATGGCATTTCTCTCTTCATTGGAATTGAGGGTGCAGAAGTTGCTCTGCATCGTTTGGGTATAGCACTCAATTTCTATACCAAATCAATGTAGAGCAACCTTCTGCACCCCTTATTCGATGGAAGATAGAGGACATTGATCCCCTTTCAATAAAGAGTCTTCAAGAAAGATATATGGTATCCTACTATTTCTACCTAAAAAGCATTACCAAGGGAAAAAGAGACCACAATTGTACCATTGAATTTCTGCCCATATGGGCCTTCTAACACCATATGGAATGTGTTGTGTTTATAGAAGAGATCATATAGACTTGTCTAGTTATCATATTGTGTTGAAGGTGGCACTTGATGTTGCTACAATGACTACAAACATTAAATTTTGCATCACTACTTGATGTTGTTGAAGAAGCATCAGACTCCACCTTCATCACAATATGATCAGACTCCAATGTCTCCGGGGTTGAATCTAGTATGCTCCTGTATGATCCAGAACCTGCAAGGAAGGAAAAGATGGGGTTAGATCCAAAGGATATAAGTAATGCCTGGCACCCTATTACTAATCCTCATCTACAATTATGCATGTTCATAGTCAAGCCATACACTTCTAAAAGGAACAAGTATAAAATTCACAAAAACCCATCCAAGATATAAAAAATCATAACGAAGTCATAAAAAACAAAAGGCTCATAATTTTATCAAAATATGTTCAACGTATCTACATGAAATTCTAAAAAAGTTTTAGAATCTACAATAGCCCTCTGTTAATCACATTTATGCATATGGTCCCATCAAATTAGTGCACAAACTACACAAAGAAGGCATCACAGAAACATGATTTCTTCTTTCACCATTGAAGCAATCTCGATGGCACTAGCTGCCTCTCAAGCCTTGCACAAGTTGCACTCATTTCCTACATCGGGTATAGACATAGATGGGGTAGATGTAAATGTGGTTTCATCGACCCACCGAAAGTATTAACATCCACTATTTCCCTGTAATACCAAATTTACATTAGTTCTTCCTAAAATGATTACTTGTCACATTACTTTTAAACATAAAATATAATTCCATATCCAGACCTTTTTCCTGTTTGGGAAACCCCAAAATTGACACCCAGGATTACTTGTTGTGCGTGACATCTTCAAAAAACAAGGGCCAACACCACATTGAAACATAGGCACATTGACCAAATCCATCGACGCTATATCAATAAATATTGCACTGTCATTCCAACATATCATTTTGTTTAGTTGATTATTTTGTTCATTCATACTAATTATAATTGCAATAAAAAGAAACATACTAATGTCGACAAAATCTCAAATCAAATTGAAAAATGGCTATTGTCAATATACAGTAAAAAACCAAAAAGGAGGCAGCATCAAACATAAGAAATGTCAAACACTCAACTTTGTATTGCAAAAATTTGGAATACTCAATTTTTCTCTTTTGTCAATGTTTTGTATGGCATCTGGTGCCAAAATCGCACCTCATAAGTCCAAAATACTGGGTTGGGCAGATACTCCCCTGAGATGGCTTGCAAGTAGAGAATGGAAATGGGCAGGCCCATCAACTATAGTAAGATATCTATGCATTATGTTTTCCATTGAACCCTCTATTAATGACATGTGGTTATGGATTTATAAAAAATAGAGAACAAGCACCTCAAATGGCTTGCCCGCATGTTATCCTTGGCTGGCAGAGCCCAAGTTGTCCAAAAGGTTGTCTTCACATGCAGTGTACTATGCATCCTCGTGGATGATGGCCAGTAGTCAAATAAATAAAATTGAAAAAACTCTGAGAGATTTCTTGTGGTGTGATGGGATGTGAAACAGGAAAATACACTATACAAAATGGGAATGGTGCTGCATACCAAAAAAAATGGGAGGACTTGGCTTAAGGGATCTTAAGACTCAAGGACTTACACTAGAAGCTAAATGGATCCCAAAGGCTCTTAGAGGGAATGAACCATGGAAAGTTCTTGTGAGAAATAACATTGGGAAATCTAAGATAAAAAAGGCAAAAACTTGAATAACACCCCAATTTATGATCTAATGTTTGGAGATGTTGAGATTAAAATATTTGGATCCCAGGTTTTTCACACCATTTGGAAGGCATTCGGATTACATGATGGAGCTATGCGATATATCCTTTCCTACTTCTGGACGACACCCACTTGATAGATTTTAATGCAAATTTAAGGTTGGATGCACATGTTACAAACAAAATTAACTAAATAAAAGCTAGACAGTTGACTAAGTAATTAGCTTTCAAACAAATTGCATTTAAATACAACACTAATTTTAGTTTAAGGCCTTTATTTCAATTTTTTCTTAGGAGGGAAATGGGGTAAGATACACAAATTTGGTTTACAAATGAACTATTTTCCCAAGTGCACAATGGCTTCAAGAGACTCAACTCAACCAAGGTTACTCTAAATGCAAACCAGTGATAGATTTGATGTATTTGTGGTATATTAGGACATATTAAATTGGTTTTAAGGTTTCTAGAGTTATCTCTTACTCACAATGGCAAAATGTCTTCAAATTGGCCTAGAGACCTAATGAGCCAGTCTTGTAGCCTTGCAGTGACCTTTTTGGTCTTCAAACACTTCACTTTCCCAAAACACTAGGAGAAATAAATATATATTTGGACACCCTCTTGGCCATATAATAACATATAAAAAACTTAGGCATTGGTACTTTGGACCAAATTGTAGTACTCTGCATGTACCTTGCAATTACACTAGAAATTTGGTGATTTTACAAAGCAATTGTATCATAGGAACATCTCCAAGGTCTCAAATCTTGGACAGTGTCATAAAATGACTTAAAACCTCTAAAACCAAGAGGAATTAGACCCAAAACCTAGGGAACCCCAAAAGCCCCAATTTGGTTACTTTAAACCCTTGACTCTAGGGCTTTTCCAATCTCAGCCTTCCACATCCTTCCAGAATCAATTGGTGGTTTATTCACCATTCATGCCACCCTAAAAAACTATTCCAATCATAAAAAGGCTTTTCTATTAAGCCCGATCTCCCACTACTTCTCCTTAGCCATCAATTCAATAGAAAAATTTACTGTTACAGTCAGTGATCACTCCTTTTCTTCAAAACTCTGCAAGTAAAGATCATTAGAAATTATGGTACATTTTTAGTATCCTCCTTCCATGGATTCTAGGCCTTTGAGTCCATGGAAAGGATCAAGGTCTACAAACTAACTTCAAAATAGATGAAAAACTAACAAAATTCAGACTAAGCCGCTGGAAATGAAGGTACAGTAATGTAAGATGGATCTCAATACATTCAATAGAGAAATGAATGATTTTAAATTCCTTACTATTCCAACATGAACTTAAAAATTGAACCAATAAGTATTGAAACCTTTCAATAATGCATAGAACACCAAGGTTGCAGACTAAACTTGTATTTTATTAAAATCTTTGTTCATGTTCGTACACTCCAGGCATCATACCTGTACAATGGACACCCAAATACAAATAGGAAAACAAAAATTAACTTCCCCAAACTCTCCCAACCGGTTTGAGGGATTAGTTAAGTTTTTAAACAACAAAAACCCCATTTCCCTCCTAAGAAAAACAAAACCCCATTTCCCTCCTACAAAACCTCCTGCTTCAGATAAAATCCAAAGCTTAACTTCCCCAACCTCTCTCCAAAAGGTGCACTAGAAACATCAAATGTCTACAATCTACATAAGATCAGGTGCTAGAAGGGGCTCTTGCACCAGAGGTATTATAAAAATCTTTGGTCTGTATCATTTGATTTTTGAAATGATTCTAACCTTACATGAAAGTGAGTCTGGATGATGAACAAAAACTTTGGGAATAGAAAAAATAAGATGTGGTATATTAAAAAATTATTCTTTCATCATGAACTGTATGAGAAGAAATTTTATAATGATTTCTTTTTATGTTGATGATGGAATCCTAGAAAATGAAATTATATTTGCCCAATTTTTCTCATAGAATATTTTAGACACTTTTGTAGAATATTTTGGAGTGCAAGAATTGAGATGAATCCATGAGCTATAATTTGTTTGTTTACAAAAATGCATACCATATTACATCCAAGATTTAGATGACGACAACTAAGCAGTTAAAACAAGACAATTAATCCTTGTGAAAGCAAGAGTATACAACCTGGGTCCTAGAGAGTGACCATCGGGCAAGTACGAGCATGTTACCAATCCAACTTGTATGATTGTATCTATTTCATGTGCATGTCCACATGGATCAACAGTATGATGGTAGGTAGGATAAAAGTAGAGAAAATGCCTTCTTACACAACATTTTGGATTATAACAAACACAATATAGTAGTTTTGACACATAGTGTCTGCTTATATCATAATTGTCCTCATCAAACATTGTGAAAATATTTAAAAATCTAAAAAGTGGACATGTAACAGAATTATGATGGAGCAAGAGATGAAAAGCTTGGAACTACTATAAGGTCACGTCGTAACTTAATGGAACTTGTAGCAACAATCTTGTGCGAGGTTGTATTGTGTCTAAAGCATCTAACTTATGTTGTTGTTGACATGTTTTGATCTTAGAAATGCTGGCAGTACATCTAAAAATTTACGTGATTTGTTACTTGCATGCAAGCATCCATATTCACAACATAGTATGACTAATTCTGTAAAGAAAATATGCATTTCTAAGAAATTCAAAATACACTAATGCCTTTAATAATTAAGTATATAACTTTCTAGACAATGTAGCATTATCAGTAATTCTTTCCATTTATGTAGCTTTAACATTTGGATTTCCTTTAAAAAGTTACATTAACTTTTAATTTCTCTTGAGTCAGATTTGAACGATGAAAGGATTCATTGGAGATCATTTTAAAATTTGTCTATAATGAAGAGGCATCGAAGAATGGTGTTTCTGATAGAATTTACTATCATGCTAGCAGGCTTGTGTTAAAGTTGATCAGGGTTCATCTACACCAAAATGACAAAAGAAGGAGAATATGGATTCAATTGTAAAGGACCAGCTTATTAAAGCAAGATGGTTGTGGTATGTTCTGATCCTTGGTGGATGAGAAGTCATTACAAAACTCTTAGGAAAATAAGTGTTATATAAATTTTCATTTATTGATGATTTGTGATTGGAGGCCCTAAAATTGAAATAATTTATTCAATATTGATGACAAAACTCTGATTATGCATTTTAGCTTTGTGATACAATTATCGAGCTTTAGAAAATAATTGATCCATTTGGAAGATATAGATGGATATTAAAAAATGGGGGTTTCATTACCCAAATCATAGCTATGATAACACTTGGTAAGATCCACACATATAATAATTACAATAAGACAATGTAGAAGATAGATTTCACAGAACACAAGATGTTTTTTGCCAAGATGTTGTAACGTTTGATGTATTTAGTAGTAGGATAAACACTTAGAGGCAATGTAAGATTGCTCTATACTCTTCATAGAAGAAGCCACTCCACAGTATATTTCCAAGGTATTAAAAGGCTAAACCATGGGCTCGAACAACTAGGGTAATCGATTATTTCTTGCAGAGATGGAAACTATTGGAAAGGTTAAGCATAAGAATTTGGTATCTTTACTTGAACTTACACTATGGAAACTATTGGAAATAATCACTAATACAACAACAAATCTGCAAAAAACAACTAAAAAAACTAATACAATCACTAAAACAACTAATCTGCAGAAAACAACAATGTATTACTTTGCCCTAACCTGGAGAAAATTCGCATGGACTATGCTTGATCCACGTATTACTTTTCCCTAACCTGGAGAAAATTTGCATGGACTATGCTTGATCCATGTATTAATTTTCCCTAACCTGGAGAAAATTCGCATGGACTATGCTCGATCCCTCCTCCCACCCGCAAGTGAATTGAAAAATGAGTTTCACTTTTCACTTTTTTTTTATTTATAGCCCGCATTGGTCTAACTTTCAACAAACTTGGGCTCGTCTAAATTTTGACCAAATCCGGCTCATAAACAAAAAAAATAATCTAACAAGCCAAAAAAGGCCTTGGTCAAAATTAAAGGTAGAAAATAGATATCAAATGTATTAGTGACTAGAGGAGATCCTGCAGATGAGATTCAGAAAGATGAAGATGTCACTATTGTCAAGGAACAAACTGACAAACATGATGCTACAACAGATTCTGCACAAGTACACAAATTGGGCCAAATGCCATTACTAATTCAAGTAATCAATATAAGCTCATAGAAGGAGAAGACCCTTGAGCCCGATGAAAGAATTCATGAGGATGCAGGGGATGATGGAAAGAAAGATACAACCGATGAACAAAAAGTCATCGGTGAAGAAAAAAAAGATGGAGATAACACCTAAAAAGATACAAAAAATAAATATACAGATGAAGTGAAACAAGAGAAAGATGAGAAAGATAAGACAATTGATACCACACCTAAGGACACCAAAGGCAAAGCTGCAGATACACCAAAGGTAGATAAGGAGACCTCCTCAGAAAATCAATAGGAAAACACTGAGGAGAAAGACAAAGGTACAACACTAGAGAAGCCTTCCTCTAGCACATCTGACCAAGCAGAGAAGCTAGCTATGGTTCTGCATACAGTTGCATCATAGAAGAAAAAGAAGAAGACCAAGAAAAACAAGTTGGAAGTCACACTAGATGAAATAATTGAAATACCGAAATGTGACCCAACTACATTAGACTTTGAATCACTCCAAGAATATGGAGAAATCTACTAGAGAAAAGCACTGCAAGAAAATCTCAAGAAGGCACACCGAGACTCCATAGTACTGGAGACTAAAAGGGGTATATTGAACCAGATAGTTATCGATGTTGATATTGATCAAAATACATCAATATTAGATCAACTAGCTGTCCTCACCGACCAGGGATAACTTTAAGAAACCCCCTCCTAGGAAAAAGTGTAAAATCCTAGCGAATTGCACATTAATTTAGGGGAAATTTTTTCTTGATGATGGATTTTTTTTTTCCAAATTAGAAAAATAATATAAAGGCGAAGGCGAGTTTTTCCCTGCCCAATGAAAATTCCATAAAATCCTGGCGAATAATACATTAATGTGGGGAAACTATATATTGTGTGGGGTGAATTTTTTTCTTTTGAAGTAAATAAATTATAATATATGAGGCGAATGATTTTTTGTTGAAGGGTAAAAAAATAATTGTGCTGGCAAATTTTATGTGCCTTTTGAAAAAATATATATATTTTTGGCTAATCTATCGTTAAGTATGGGGAAAATAAATATTTGATTGGCGATTTTAAAAAGATGGGACTTGTAAATGCGTCATGTGGGCCAACGCCAACTAATAACTTGTTTTCATATTAAACACATGTTGGTATCCATAAGAACAAAAATTTACATCGACACACAACCTAACATTAACATCCATCATTTTATAATGTTAAATGTCTTATTTGAGACCGTTTGATGATCCTAGATGAATGGCTAAAGTTTAATTAATATGCACCATAACGATTATCTAATTAATGCAACATCACGTAATGACATCATTATTTACACGTATCAAGTCTTACATCTGTTTAGGTGGATGGTTGATAATGTATCACAATTGTCATTAATAAAAGAAATGTTTTATCACTGACACTAAATCTGGCTATTTCTAATTTCACACACTCGTGCTTTTAATATGAAAGATTTATAGAATTTTGAAGGACAAATGAAATAATTAGGTTAGAGAAAGAATTAAGGGCTATTTATAGATGATCTACGCTTCCTTCTTCTTCAATTCTCCTTTGGTTTGGGTCTGCCTTTGCTAGTACTTGAAAGATTGCCTTTGGTTTTGTTTTTTAGGTTGTATTAGTATAATTTCAGATATTGTGGTAGTTTTTTTTTGAAGATGGACACTCCTATCTGTTTGATAAGCACATCTGTGGAGGAACAAAAGGCCTTTTTGGACCCTGTCTCAATCCAAACCCTTGAATCAGTTTTCAAGGAGTTTGGAGCCTTCACAAATGAGGCTGTGAGGATGGTGCTGGGCCATCAATTTTTGGAAAATGTCGATAGGTACCGAGTTAACATGGAAATTACGTCCCACTTTTTTGCATCTCTTTTGGACCTTGGGGGAGAGAAGGTGGATATGATCCTTCTGTTAAGGAAGCTATTCAAACTTGAATTCCTGGGTGACGTTGTTGAGGTTGTTGTTTATGCAAAATTAGGGGTGGGGATCCCTTGGGCAAGTGATATATGCAAGCTTTTTGAGTCAGACGAAGATGTGGCCATTCAACCTTTTCTTTTGAACCTGGATGTTCAACAGTTGATGCGCCATAGGAAATGGGCTCAGATTGGTAGGTTTTTTCTTCGTAAATGGTTTCTGTTGAATGACTTGGTGGACTACGGATGGTTGTATGAATTCACAGAGCTTGTCATCTCTGGAAAGTTCTACTTAGACGGAGGGGAAAATCCTTAGTGTTGTGCCCCTATGGCCCCCGCCTGAAAATTTTGAAATTTTCACTATAGTAGGTTTTTTCTTTAAAGTTTTGTAAGGACTTCAAGTGAAAGTCTCCAAATCCAAAATTCCAAATTTCTGAGAAATTCCAAATATTGTAAATTTATAGAAAATATTAATGAAAATTTTGCAACTTCATTTTAGTTTGTTTGTATGGATTTAATTATAAAATATGTATGTGTGGGTCATGAAATATGTACTTTTATAATTTGTGAAATTGAAAATGAACCAAACAAATGTTAAATTGTTAATGTATGACATGTTATTTATTTAATAGTAATATAACTTAACTTTTGCATGTATCATGTCACATGTGTGACTGTGCAACTGTCGGATTGTAAAATTTTAAAGTAGTTATTCTTTAAACTTTAAACTAAAACTAAAATCTAAAATTAGCAAATGCCAAATGGCAATTCATAAAACATCTAATAATTACAATTTATGGACTACCAGTCACATCGAGTTAATATCGCCTCTTTGGTAGTGGATTTGTCCACCGTCACTAGCAACTGTAAGTGGTATATACATTTGGCAACTACACGTGGTATGCATATTGTACTATCAACTATGATCATTGATACCGTCGACACATACCTTAAACCTGTTTATTTAGAACCCTAATTTGTAAATGTATTATTGGAGACCATTGATTGATGTAGATCAATGGCTAGAGTTTTATCTCAGGCATAGTTTCTCGAAATGAATGTCTTGTCAGAGTGAAAGTGACATTATTTAGCCATCAGGCAATTCACACAGTTTCTAAAATTGTACTAGTACAAATCGTAGTTATTAGTATAGTGACCATTGACTATATTAGTAATTTCCCACACTCCTGCATTAATGGGAATGATTTACCTAATGATATGGAAGATATGGATTCACAGGGATATTAATAGACATTATTGCTTGCTTCTTTGACAATTTTAATTTTATTTTACCTTTCAGCCTTGGCCCTTAAATTTCAATTTTCTGTGTAGTTTGAAGATTTAGGTTTTAAGTTTAGGTAGAGATGAACACACCAATTAGGTTGAGAACTACATCGATTGATGAGAAAAATCCATTTTTGGGAAGGATACCAGACGAAGTACTCACTTCCATTTGCAAGGAAGTGGGCTCTTTCATTAAAAATGATGTGTTGATGGTGCTCAACCATGAGTTCATTTGCAATGAGAAGAGATACCACGTCAGCATGGACATTACGTCCCACTTCTTGGCATCTCTTCTTGACCTTAGAGGAGAGAAGGTAGACATTCTTATGTTGCTGTGGAATGTTTTCAAGGATCAATTTTTGGTGGACGACTTCTAAGTCATTGTCTTCATAGAACCGGGGTTGGTTATCCCTTGGGCTGATGAAATTGAAAAGCTTATCCAGCGAGGTAGAAATGTGGAAAGGCAACCGTTCCTACTGAACCTTAATGAAAGGCAGGTGACACGGCATTAGAAGTGGGCGTGGCTGGGGAGGGACTTCCTATGAAAATGGTTTCACCTCGACGACTTCGAAGAGATGGACTACAACTGGCTCGATGAATTCAGGGAGATTATCCTCAACAGACAATTCTTCTCAGATAGGGATGGAGATGAAGACCCTTAGTGTTTATTTTATTAAAATGGGTTTCCGCATTTTTTTTTTGTTTTTTCTTATATGATCAACCAGTGCCCTTGTGGAAACATATTTTGTAACTGTTTGGATACTTCCCATTTTGTGGGTAAACATACTTCCCATTTTGTAGGTGTTTACGGAGCGACTATAGTCTAAATTTAACTTTAAAACTCTATTATTATAAAGTATATTATAATATTAGTGATGTAAATTTTTGAAATAATTAATGAAAATTTTTCTGTTTGAATCTTAATAATTATTGTAATTTTTCTATCTTCCTCCACAAATGAGACTCGTATCAGTGTGTGAGATAATAAATTGTCTACGTAATATTGTTTAATTGCAAATTTTTAAAGAAATCTGAAGACTTCATATTGTTTAATTGCAATTTTGTAAAGAAATCTAAAGACCTTAGACCTTAGACTTTACTTTTGATAAATAATAAATAATAAATTATATGCCCAATGCCCATTCAGTGAATCATGATTCACATTGCCAAATCGATGTGTGAATCTGTGATATCATCTAATATGTATTATAATTTATGAACAAAAAAAATGTAATAATGTTTAATGTATGTGTGTGATTTATTTAAGAGTATTAACTTAATTTTTCCATGTCAATGACAAATGTAATTATCATTATGTGGCATGTGTGCGACTGCAAATGTGAATTGTAAAATTTTAAATCCTTTTATAAATTATGGTTAGTAATCAATTAATAAATAATTAGAGTATTAGACAGTTATCTGTGATTGTAATATTTTTAATTTAATTAGTTATTTTTATATTAGACAGTTTCAATATGTAATCTTATTTAAATTTAATAAATTTGTGGTGTATGGTGTTACGTGTAACTATATTTCTAGAGACCGTTGGATGAGCAGAGATCAACGACGTACAATCTATTTCAGGCCAAAAGGGAAAATAAATCCCATTTCGGTAATCCTATTCCAAAATCACGACACTTGTAAAATCATTCTATCAGACGACACATGGTGACGTGACCACTCACACAATCAGTGTCATCTGATAAATATAATTTAAAGTCAATAAATGGGACCCGCCACACATGATAGTGACTGCTAGCGACTGTTGGATGAGCAGAGATCAATGATTACGACGTACGGTGTATTTTGGGCTGAAAGGGAAAATAAATCTCATTTTTGCAATTCTATTCTGAAATCATGACACGTGTACACTCATTCAATCAAACGACACGTGACCACTCACATAATCGGTGTCATCTGATACATATAATTCAAAGTAAATAAATGGGACTTGCCATGATTACAAATGATGGTGATTTCCACCGACCGTTGGATGAGTAAAGATCAATGATGTATGTTGTATTTCAGGTAGAAAGGGAAAATAAATCCCATTTTAGAAATCCTATTCCAAAATAATGACACGTTTACACTCATTCAATCGATGTCATTCGATGACGAGTGACGACCAGAAGACTGAAAGATAAAGGAATATTAAAAGAAACCAGCGACCATTGGATGAGCATAGATCAATGACATGGGATATATTTCAGGCTAAAAGGGAAAAGAAACCCCATTTTTGAAAACCTATTCCACAATCATGACATGTTTACACTAAGCTAAGTTTAATTAAAATCGTAATTGGAGTAAAAGAGTAGCTTAACATTTAATTATTAATAAGCTCAATTTGACCGTTGACCAAACAATTAAGTGACACGTGTCCTAGTGACCTCAGATATATGAAGAAGCAATAAAAGTTAGCATGAGTGACAGTAAAATTTAACACGAGTGACGAGTCATGACTTGATGATTCAGTACTACTCACTATTGTACAATTTTAACCTAAGTTTTTATATTTTCAGTTCTTACTAGTATTATGTATTGGAGAATCAGAGATTCAGAAAGGGGTTATGGGTAACAGCTTCTAGGTTGAGGATTGAGGAATGAAACAAAGTCTCTCAGCTCTCTTCCCACTCACAGTCTGCACAAGTTGAATTTCTGGGTAAAATCTTGAACACCCACGTCCCGCCCTTTAAATTTTTCAAATCTAGAGGTTTATTGTTTCGATTATAGTCGTAGAATTAGGGTTGAATTTTCAAGCACACATGTAAATTTTAGTTGTCACTAGTATACCATGATCCATGATGGGAAAAAAAAATACCAAGAGTATGAGTAAAGGGAAAAAAAAGAAAATAGAGATAATAGACTTCTACAAACTGGTTAAAACACCAGGTTTCACTGATGAATTCCATGATATTTTTTATCTTGTTATCCATGGAAATAAGGGAATCATGAAAATTAGATTTGTACATGAAAGTAAGTGTAAAGATCCAATGAAGGATTCAAAAATTTGCCCATTTAACAACATGTTAAAGGCAAAGACAAATAAAATTGTGTTGTGGGTTGTTGGGTCAGCAAGCATGGCGTTGCCTCAATCAAGTATTCCCTTGTCCAAAAATTGTCATGCTCTGTGCCCAAAATTATGATGAAAATAGAAAATCAATTGTCAATAAAAATACTCTGGAGGAAATTTTGTCAATAAAAGAGACTGAATTTTTCTAGTATGTTGGACCTAGGGTTTGAAGCACAAAAATCTAACGTGCACATTGACCTGGGAAAGCTGGCAGAGACTTATGAAAATTTAGATGCAAAAAGGAAAGATTCATATATCAGAGGAATAACAAGCAGTTATAGTCTGGATGTAGATCATAAGCCTCCTTATGATTATGCTATTTTTGTGTAATGGGTTTGGGATAGTATTTCCTTGCTAGCATTTTGTTTGGGATTGTATAGTAACAAAGAAGTGGGTGCCAACATTCTTGAAATGATTTTTCATATTCATTGTGAAAAAGAACAAGTAAAATATAATATTATTGAGCACACTGTTCATTGCATGCAAGAACAATTGCTAATTATTAAAAGAGGTTCACTGAAGACATTTAGGTTCACAACCTACTTGTGCTATCTTCTTTTAGCAAAGCATCATGCAATATTTCAGACAAACAAGCTTCAAAGTCAGGTCAAAATGCACTATATGAATGGACACCTCAGATAAGGATGGGTGATAACAGAAGGAACTATAACAATTTTGTAGACTTCTTTTTTGCACCTATGTATCATAAAATTACAGGCACTCCGTTTCCTAGATTGCCTGTGTCTTGTAGAGATTGCATTCAACTCAGAAGTCAATTACAATTGGCTGACTAGTACTTCATGGAAGACTACACTATGTTAAGGTTTTACGGTTTAGTGTTAGAACCTTACAAACTTCCAATACATGTTACAAAGAGGGTATTTTCATTGGAATATGTTCGACAGATGGAGAGCACAGATGCACTCTTTAATGGTCAGCAAAAGAAAATGATATTTCCTTCCTTGCCTTTCTCATTGGCAGGGTTCACATTTGAGAGAAGAGGATTCAAAGTGGCAGAGGCTTTTTTTTCAATTTTTTTCTTTGCAGTTGACAATCACTGGCAGTATGATCCACTAAACATAATTGGATCAAAGCTTAGAGTGAATGGGAGCTCTGCAAGAAAATTTCAACATGAAAGTATGCCATTGGTAGAAAAATTTAAAAACATCATGGAGTCCTGGGATGAGGTCAAAAAAGAGATGGAGAAATACGCCGTTGAAAATAATATCTCAATACAGGAATTGTAATCACAAATTATTGCATTGCACAAGAATAAAGTAAAAGTGCAGCAAAATACATCCTACAATTTCTACTAGCAAGCTGCTCAACCATCTACAAAAACTATTTCAAACAAAATAATGCTTCAATGTGAAGATAATTGGACTGCAACCAAAATTAAAGATTTTTGGGAAATGAGGAAGAATCT
The DNA here is from genome assembly GCA_018584345.1 of Thuja plicata. NCBI lineage: Eukaryota > Viridiplantae > Streptophyta > Pinopsida > Cupressales > Cupressaceae > Thuja > Thuja plicata. The sequence goes on from MU228259.1 coordinate 1,891,459, forward strand.
CAGTGAGCCAAAGACCTCTGCAGATCTTTATGATCTAGATGAGGATGAAATATTTAGTGATTTGTGGAATGCGGAGCATCTTGGTCAAGCACATCATAGTGATTATGATGATCAAGATGCTGGTTTTGATTGGCGGGATTCTATGACAATTGCTACTAGAGTTAGCACGTCCACAAAAGAAAAATATGGCAAAGTGGTAGAGATGGTAGAAAAATGGGTTTTCTAGGTAGGGGTGGTCTGGGTCCCACAGGAGAAGGGAATTGGTATCCACTTGCCACACCCACTCCACCAAAACTTGGTAGTGGACCAGTAATTGGAAGTTCATCAGAAAAAGGTACTACTTAGTCTCATACCCTTGCACCTTAATTTGTTCCAGCTTCAAATCCAGTTCCACCTTTTCCAAGCACTTAGATTCAATCTGAATCAAGTGCCACTACCACTGGTGGGGATGGAATGGGTAGTACTAGTGGTCCAAAAAGGACATCAAATTAGTGGATCCCAGAGATCAAGGTAGTGTAAAGAAGAAAAAGGTTATGACAACAATGCAATTGGTGTCTGTGACTGTGAGTCCAACAATTGCCACACCTTTAGGACAAAACCCTTCAAACAGTCCAAATACTCCACTTGTAATGGGTCAGGGTGTTACTACTACTAATCCTCATGGTGAAATTATTAGAACCATAGGTGGAAGCTCATACATAGCTGCAAGTTCTATTTCACCTTTCAAACATTCAATTGTGTCAGAAAACCCTAATTTTTTGTTACAATGATTTTGTAACGAACTTTGAACAAACAAAAAATAGGAATAGAAAAAATACTAAGACATTGAAGAGGGATGCAGTTGTTGTAGCTCATGATTCAGAACCTGCATCGAATAGGTTATTTTGCACATATGACCCAAAGAATGAAATGATGGAGTTCATGGTTGTTATGCCCCCAGCTAGAGATAAAAATCCACCAAAGAGTCAGATAGATCCATCTAAATTTCAAGTTAGCACCCTCCAAATGGATTTATCAAAAAATAAAAAATGTGGACAAGATAAATGTGTCTAAAATGACCAACCAAGTTGTCTACAGTTTAGTGATGAAGTTGGAGAGAGAAAATGGAAAGCTTCAGGGAATAATAGAAAAGTTATAGGCAGACCTAGCAAATGAAAAGGCAAAGGAGAAAGCAGCAGATAACAGGTGCAAAGAATTAGAGAAAAGGATAAAAAAATCATCCTCTAAAGAAGCAATTGTTCAGCAAGAACATATGGAGGTAGAACTTAAATTTTTGAGGGAAAAATTGGAAGAGAGCAATAAAAATCTAGAGGATGAAAAAGCCTATTTAGTAAAATTATACAAAAGCTTGGAGAGTGCAGTACAAGTAAACAATAAATTAAAGAAATAATTAGAGGATGAGAGGGTAAAAGAAAAATAGTGGGAAGAGAAAGCAAACTAGTGGGAAAAGGAAGTAGAGAAAATAAAAAAATAGAGTGAACGCCAGTTGTCAGAATTGAGAGAAGACCTAAAGAAGGAAAAAAAGACAATTAAAACTTACGAAAATAGCTTGAATGACCAAATGAAAAATATAGTCAAGAAAATAAAAAGAGACCTTTGGGGGAAAATAAAGGTGACTGGTGATAGGTTGTGTGATTGGTTTGAATTGAATGAAAGTCTTAGAGATGTTTTTTAGAAGCTCAAAGAGAACATTGACAAAAACAAAAAAATTTGTCAGAGAGAGAAAAATGCAAAAAAAATTTTGAAAAAAATCAACACAACCAGTGACAGGCATTTGGAAAGCAAGGGAATTCATGAATGTGTTCTTGCATCAATAAAAGAAACCTCTGTCTTACAAAAATGTCAGAAACTAAAGGAAGCAGAGGAAACTCTTGCCTTATTTGAGATAAAGCTTGCCAAGATGAATCAAACAACAATCGAAATGTAGGTCATGGTTTGCTGAGTCCTGGTCCTAGTAACTCATTTAAAAATTTTGTTTGAAGAGAAGCTTACAAAAAGGGGTTGGAGGAGACAATGAGCACTGATTTAGGCAAGCTTCCTCAGGACACAACTCATGAAGGCATTGCAAATTGCATCAAACCATTGACAAATTTGAATGTAGTATTGGAAGGATCATTGCTTTCAAGTCAGTCTAACAAGTATGAATGGATGATGAGGTTGCAGGTCATCTACTATAGCTTGACAAATATTAACCTTCCAAGCGATGCAAAATGGAGATTATTAAACAAATTGGAAAAATCATCTTGATGTAATACAAAATAGTATGTGAAAGTACTTTCAGTTTCAATCATCTCTATATTATTTATCTATTGGCTTGAATTGAGTTAAAATTAACAAGTTTGAAGTTTTTTATTTTAATAGGATCAATGTTGCAGATGCTATAATTCTATTGCTAATTTACTAAATCGGCCTGTCAAATGCAAAAATATACAGTTGTAGAGATGGTGTACTGGTCTTGACTCTTATTGATTTTGATTTTGATTTTGAGACTTCACATTAGGAAAATTGACTTGAAGCTATTTTTGCTCCCTTGTTTCTATAAAAGGGAATTTAGGGTCATTTGCTAAGGGTAATGAAATTGAAATTGGGTATTGACTCTTGAGTCATAATTCATTGTCAATTCACTTTTGCAAACAGAATCACACAGAGTTGTGTTCTACTTCTTAATACTATTAAGAAATGAATTGTTACATTGTGTCATATTTGTAAATAAATTAATGAGAATCTCTATTTCTAAGAATTGTATCATATCAATAGCTATGTTTTCAAAAAAATAAAAAAAATCTTTAAGAATTGTACCATATGAGCTGAATAATGCAAAAGATAACCATTATTAATTGTACAATTCATGATATTATCAACCACATTCATGTTTTTGAATTTTTGCATTGGAATATGATATTATGCATGATTGATGAATGATGATGAGATACATAAACTGACAGTACACTACAACAAAAAGCTTAATAAATACCTAGGACCTACTAATTCTACAAAGGTTCAAGTTTTCACATCATCTCATTATTGAGATCCTTAGATTCATCGCCATCAACTTCATAGCCTCCTTGGTTCTTCGATATGTTTTCTGCACTCTGCATACCTCCACTTAACTCAAGTTCAACGCTAGCATTATTAGTACCTGTACATGAGTCAATGACAGTCACATCATTGTCTCTAGCACTCCTACTTTGGTTTGAAATGTTTCCCAACCCTCTTCTCTGACATTTATTCCTCCACAATTTTAGTTCATGTCGTAAGGAAAGGTATGAACTTCATACCTGGATGTATAGAGCCTCAACCAATTTTCCAAATTCTTGTTTAGTTTGTTTCTTAGATTTGACTTTAGGAACCCCAAATAACTAAAAACTCTCTCACCCTCCATCGACCCCTATATCATGGTCAGACATAAATTAGCAAGCTTGAAAAATTCTAATATTGAATCAATCAACATTTTTCTCTCAGCTAGATATTTCCAAATCCTTGTTGCCAATCCATCTTCATGGGTGTTCTCCATAATATTATATTGTTCCCTCATTGTCTGTGAAAAAATGCCTGATTTTTCTCTCAAATGAGATTCATCTAAAATTCCATTTAGAGTTACTCGATTTAACTCTATGGTATAGCAAAAAATATCTGTCAAAGTTAGTAGCTTATTTTGATAATCCTTCAAATTTTTCATACTCCAATATCGAGGAAACACAATAGACATGGATTCAATTAGTTTGACTGGAGTGAATCTTACACTAATCTCTGAGGAAAGATCATAGGCAATGTGCTTCACAGAAGCAATTATAGACTCAACGATCTTGGTAAAGTCTTCCCTTTTAACACTTGATACTCGCTTCCTATTCTTCCTTCCTGGTTCCTCAGACTCGACCCTAGCGTAGTAGTACATTGGTATCTTAACTCCGCGTACTTCTACACATAACTCCTCATTTACATTGATCTTTAAAAAAAATTTAGGATTGTCCAAATCTGTGATTCTAAGCTAGCTGGAAAATTTTACATCAGCACATGATCGATAGAGATTATCTAGCATCATGCATGTGAATTTATGAAGCACAACATATTCTGCAATATACATTGCTCTTTGTTGGGCCTTTTTCATTATATTTCTCATTTCCTCCAGTAGGGGGAGAATACTTTCTAACATTAAGAGTGTCTCTACATTATATAACCTTCATAGTAGCTTAGGAAATTTGGGTAGCCCTACTTCTTCATGACTTGAGTTCATTAGACCAAGCAACGATTGATATTCTAAAAAAAATCGATGCATTGGTCCATCCAAAAAGATCTGTCTAGTATCATTATCCTTAAGAAGATTGTTCCCATCAGTTAGTCCTTCGACAAAGTGTTGAAATTTCCTCAATCATTTTGGACTTCGACAGAAGTATTGGTAGAGCTCTTTGATTAAAAATTCAATATTTTGTACTTGACCATGCTTGCTAACAACTCCAAAAGCTAGATTCATTCTGTGGGCCATGCAGTGAATGGGAGTAACATAGGATGCATAAGAAGATTGTATCTTTGTGCAAAGACCACCCCTATGGCCTTGCATTACTAAAGCTCCATCCGCTCCAACACACACCAACTTATTGTCAATCATCGTGTCATTTATACCTCCATATTTAATTAGAGATCTCTTTACTAGTTCAAATAGATTTTTAGCTGTCGCATTATCCTTCATTTTAGCAACAGTTAGTAGATGAGGTTGGAAGAAAAAATTGTGTAGAGTATAAACATCCATGCATACCCATGAAGTATTATCTACTGCTGTAACCTCATCTAAAGACAATGCAATAAAATTTGACTCTTTAATTTTTTCCTTTAGATCCTCTTTTTCAACATCAACAAGACAACTTGCCCATTCCCATCGAATATTTATTGACCAATGAGTGTTAGGATAGTTAGGGACTTTTAGAAAGTGTAATAAAGCACTCAATGATAGGTAGTCTGTCGTAGGATGCCCTCTTCTCAAAATATTGAAAACAACACTTAACTGAATAGCTTTTCCCATTAGTTCTACTTCCAATGCTTTTCCAAAACAAGCTTCAATAGAACCTTTAACTTGAGTAGGCTTCATTTGTATATTCAGCTAAAATTCATATAATTCTACATTCCTACCATGCAAAGATTCATCCTTTGTTTTCCATCTTATCATTGATTTTTCAACTCCATCTATGGTTTTCTTTTTGTAAACTTTACCCATATGCTTCTCTATGGTGTCAATTTTTAACTACAACCTCTTTTCCTTCTTATTTATCTTGGTGTAAATCTTACATCTACATTCTATTGAAGGTTGACCTTCAATTGGATTTTCCACTAGTTCAATGAATGGATACTTTGACACCCATTCTATTTGAAAATTCCTCGACAACTCCCACTTTCGATCATTTTTTGAATTGTTTTTTTCTTTTCTTTTTCCCTGCACCATCATCATCTTTGACATTCTCAGTCTCATCCAATTCGATTATATCATTATGGCTACTCTGGTTATTTAACTAAAAATACTCTTCAACTTCATCATGATCTGAGCTATTAGGTTCGCCTACCTCTTCATTATGTCGTGTAGTTTCAGGTTGTGAATCTTTAAAATCTACTTGTGATGAAGCAAATTCCTGATTTTGGACAGAAACATTTCCAACACCATGGCCAAAGTAAGATGATAAGGTTATGTGTTTTTCTGGCCTCTCTTGGCTTTCCCCACTTGCAGGAGCCTTACCCTTATTCTTGTTACAATTATTTTTGTTTGACATCTCCATTCTCAAACGACTTCCACTACAAAAAAAAATGTTAAATTGTTGAAGAAGTGACAATAGACTATAATATATATAAATATGATTCTAGATTTATTGGTCCTAAAATCATGTTTGAGGTCTCCCTGGTCACTAGTGTTCGCTAACTAGTTACCACTAAATAATAATGAACTCAAAATTATAGAGTCACATAATAAGTATCACTTACCTTTGCCTCAACTTAAATTGCAGTCGCTACTCGCCAATGTAGTATGCAGTTGCACTCAATAGTCTGAAACTTTTCTATTGATCAATTTTTTTTATACTATCCTTATTTGGCAAATTCAATGGGAGGTATTAGGTCAAGGTATACAAATTTGGCGAAGCCTGCATAATTTTAACACGTCTTTTGTTATTTGCGAGGCGATTATGGGTTGTCCAATACGAAGGTACGATTAATAAAGTTGGCAAATTTGGGTTGGGTTGAGACACACGTCAGCAAAATGCCAGGCGAATTTGGGTTGGGTTGAGACACACATCCACAAAATGCCAGACGAATTTGGGGTGGCCTATAAATATAAATGTATAAAACTATTGGCAAATATAGGCCGTCCATTTGGGTCGCGTATAAATTATAGGCCAATTTTCAAAATTTACGGGGACCAAAAATTAGATTCCATTGGCAATGATGTTTAAGAAAAGTAGAAAATTAAATAAAGTGATGGGCGATGGGCCCGGGCATTGGTCCCAATATTAATAATTGTCGGTCGATAGGGTCAACCTAATATATGAAAAAAAAATGTCAATTCCCCGCTCGCCGATATGCGACATTCGCCAATTGGTGAATAATCACCACTAAAGTTTTCACTATCACCGACGCCATCACAACACAAAATGTTGATGAAGAAAAGGATATTGAGGAGCAAGAAGAACAAAAGTTTTAATATAAATTGATAGAAAAGATCAGCCAAGAAGTGGCAGAAAATAAGGTAAAGCTTTTAGAATTAACAAATTAATTAGATCTAATAATTACTGAAGCTGTTTCCTTGACAAAAATTGTGCTCATTGGATAAATTCACTAAAGAAAATAGTGACGAGATAGAAGAGATAGATTCAGATCTAACTACAAGTGCTCAAGGATTAACCATAATGCAATCAAATTGCATTATGAGAAAATAATAGAGATCAAAATGTTAAGACAATAACTGTGGGAAGCAGAATCTCAATTCAGAGAAGAGGTTATCGAGCTATAGGCTCAACTCTTACCAAACCTCACCCGTCTGCAACAACACATCAATTCAGAAAGACAACTAATTTCCACCCCCGAGATGTCTATAGCAGACAACATCTATGACATAAATTCCAATATTACACTCAATCATATGGCTCTTGAGAACTTAAAGGAGAAATGGGAGAAGATAATGGAGGATATGAAGACCTCTCACTCTCATATTTTTGATAAGCTATAGGTATACACCTTCTCCCTTAATATTAAAAAAGGGGGAAAATATTATGTACAATAGAGGAGAATGATATGTATAGTACATATAGTTCAAAAGGGAAAATACAAGGTGAAAATGAAATAATTGTATAAAGGAAAGTGTAGATATACACATATATACTATATTGACATATGCATAGGGGGAGTCATGAAATGACTAAGGAAATTACATGGTGTACATACTAAACACTTTAGTAGTTTTGTACATATCAGTTTTTGATACTAATGTCAAAGGGGGAGATTGATGACATTATTTTTCCATTATTATGTAAAGAGAAACCATCGGTAAAGTCAACACCGAAAGAAAAGATAAGCACAAATTGACAGAACAATATACAATGTAAACCAAAGACACAAAGTTGCAAAGTGAAAATAAAAAATGGTTAAGTGGAACCCGCCAGGAGAAAACTGACAGTGGAACCCGACGAGAAGAATACATTTCAAATCAAAAGAGGAGAAATAGAGGAACCCAATGAAGCTAGGGAACCCGACGGAAAGTTCAACAAAGGAACACCAAAAGATAGTCTAACTGATTTCAGAGCAAACTGAGCATCAGACACTGAAAGTCAGTTATATCTTGAGAAAAGTGGATCTTACTCCCACATCAGATAAAAAAACTATATTCTATATTTAGAGTCATGATTTTTTTTAAATCCATTTCTTGAGGAACAAGAAATATTATTGTAATTGTTTTAATCAGTCTAACTGATTAAAAACATGCAAACTAGGAGATCAAGGTCAAGTTGTAAACCTTTGATCATAGAGTTAGTTTTATAATACATGAAACTAAAAATGTCAAATATATGTTATAAATAGATGTTGTAATCATTCATTGATGATGGATGAGAGGATGAATGTAGCCAAAGAGCACACCTATGGATCAGACTGAGAGTTTCAAGAAGTAGAATAACAAAAGATGAATTTGGTTATCAAGAACCAAGAAACAAGGCTACCGAGCAACAGAGGTATTAATCAATCACATTAGGTGATACATTGTACATGTAATCTTTAATGGATCTGTACTCAACAACACTATATTGCATACACTTAGGTCAATAAGTATTTTTCTCTGCATTCTAACAAGTGTAGAAAATAGAAGAAATCCTTTCAAGAAAGGTGGATTTAACAATCCTATTGTAAATCTCTTAACTGAGTGCACACTAAACAGTGTTGCTAAAGCTCTTAATAGAGTATACCTTAACCAGTCTCCACATAATACTACTAATAGGATAGATCATCATAAGTGATCAAAATTGTAAGCCTTAACCAGCCCCTTCTAATCTGTAGATAGTGAAGTTGTTGTGGGTGCCATCCCCACCATAGTTTTTACCTTTTAACAGGGGTTTTCTACGTTACCATATCTTGTGTTATGTGTCAATTACTTTCATGAATGTTTCAATGAATTTTTATAATCTTACTAAGTTTATGAATTGATATAACTTACACAAAGATAGTATAGAACATATGGTTGGTAATACAATTGATTACATAAAGGTTAAAGGATAAAAGAGATAAAAATTTTGGAGGTATTGATTCACCCCTCCCCTCTTAGTACACACTTCCCATTATTTCCAACATTATAATGATAAGATTGTGATGTTGATGGGATCGATGTCTTCATAGGGGCTGATGCGATCGTGAAAAGTGATGATGAATACTATTATGTGGATTGTGGGATTGAAGTTTGACCAATTTTTACAATTTGTTTTTGATTAACTGATGAATATTTGATGAAGATGATGAAGACCGAGTGATACCGAGTATCATGATAGTAGAAATGGTTAGATCAGTTATTGTTTTTCCATTGATGTGAAGCAATTGATTAATTGAATTTTATTATGTTACCATATATTAAGAGGAGAAATTAAATTGGTGAAAAATATAGATCAGATGATGATGAAGTAATGATGATATAGTTGTTTTATACTATATATTTGATGTAATCAAATCGGTACATTTGATTGATCAAGTCAGGAACTACAATGAATTAAGTTATGGCTGAAAGATCTACTTTACCGAGCTAGACAATTTCAGTTGGTAGAATGTTATGTGAGTCGGTTATAGTTAACGAGAAATAAGCGCCAAAGATGAGATAGAAACCGAGCAGTGAATGAAGTTAGTTACTGAGTTGCAAAGAAAGTTTTACCGAGTATAGTATACTAATATTAAATGATATTAAATGATGGTGAAACCAAATTTAATGTGAAGCGATGATGAGTTGGATGAGGAAATGAATTAAATAAAGTTTTTTACAAGATCTACAAATGGGCAAATTCAATATGAATATATAAGGCGAAGATCAAGTGGTTAAATAGAAATATGAAAGTTCCAAGAAAAGTTACAAGTTCTAAGGTAAAAGTGAAATGGTTTACTGAGTTGAGAAATATGAAGAAGATGATCGCACGACTAAGCACAAATGAAGGAAAATTAAATTAAGGATCAGGTTGGTCCACAAATTCTTGATCTTCAGGATCATTGGTAATATCGACGACTTGAACTTCAATTCCTTCAAGGAATGTGGTTGCAAAAGGATTCTTAGTGTCATTTTTGGTGTTTTTTTGAGAACACCTCATCTTTCTACCTTGTGAATGAGTAATGACCATACAAGAGTGACCCTTGGAAGGATAAATAGATGGGAGAAGAAGCCTAGGATGGTGTTGGATGAACACTTGGTTTTGATGAAGGATTTTATGATGGATGAAGGGTGTCAAATGTGAAGGAATCCTAGAATAAGAGAAAAAAATTGGATCATTGATGTTGATCAAAAGGTTAGGACCTTGAGGATGTGTTGACATTGGACTTGATTGACTTGATTGGATTTTGGATTGATTCATGTTTGGTTTTGATCAAGATTAAATTGATGATGATCAATATTTGGATTAGGATGGATTTGATTTGATTTGATTTGATGAAGGTTTAGGAAAACCTTAGTGAGACAAGATCCTATGAAGGCACAAAAATATTTGATTTGGATATTACCTTTATTAGGATTGAGGAACACTGAGAGGGGGGTGAATCAGTGTTCTAGCTTTTAATAACTTTTTAACTTGATTGCATAACCATAAATTTAAAGCAATAAACAATAAAAACTAAAAGTTGAAATACTAATCCACAAAATCATAACACCATGATTTTTTCTTGGAAACCCTGTTAATGGAAAAACCATGGCGGGGATGGAATCCACAAGTATTACTTCTACAAAAATAAGTTACCTAGTTGGGGGTTTATTACATAAAGGGAACACACATGCATTCAGGCTTACAACCTAGAGTTCACTGATCAAATACAAAATAGGTATACAACCTTCAAAGGCACACTACCATACAAAATGATTCATCAACAAAAACTAAACTGGGAAATAACATCAACAATGTCAATATAGTTCCATGCAAGTACAAAATAGACTTCTCAACTGATATGCGAATCTCTTCTACTAATCCATCAATTACATATAACATATAGAAATCATATCCAAACATCACTCATACAAAGCATCTCAAAAATGTGATCTTATATATCCTTCATTAAAGATGTATACTCACACTATCAACCTCAAGAACAAAATAGATAACACATCAAGTGTCAGCTATATTTGTTATCAAAACATGTTCCTAACCTTGAACATAAGAAAAGATGTCATCAACCATGTTAGCTCAACCATTATCAACTATCTAACCGATCAGATCACTGATCCGATAGGATCGCTCGTCAATCCACTAACCAATCGTCTTTGTCCTCTACTGAACTCTCCTAACCCAATACTTAGAAGATCATAAATTTTTTAGATGATAATATAAACTTCCATGATCTAACAAAAATAAACATAATACCTATGAGAATACTCTCCTAGGTTTACACCTCAAAAATTGATCATCTATGTCTTCACTGATCCATATACCAAATCCAATATATTGTGTCTATTATTCCATACTTAGCCATCAATGAAACCATACAACTCCTCCATATCATCAATCTCATGCCAAAAATCTCCCCCTTTGGCATTAATGGAAACACTTAGCAAAAAATGACTAAGTGTCCACGAAAAATGTCAAACTCCAAAAAGTATCTCTCCTTATCTCTCCTGACCAAAAATTGAGATCCTCTAAGTTGAATCTATTATTTTTTCTCTTTTTATCTCTCCCCCTTTGATATGAATGGAAAAGGTCAGCGTCCTCCTCAAAATTTAACTAACAAAATCATATATCATATGCTATAAACAAAAATGTTCAAAGTATACTTACAATAGCTTAAATACATCTAAAAAATTTCTCCTCGGAGCTGCAAAATATGTGTGCCAACTCTTCTTCAAACTCTCCATCACCAAAATCTTCCCACAGATTGCATAAGCTACCTTCTCATTATTAAGAAGATCAAAAAATTAAGGCATGTTATAGGTAAGCTTTATTTCCGTCAAGTTTTTAAATAAAAGATAAATCTTAGGAACAATTAAGTTCAAAAGTTGATTGATTCTTCCCTTTACTGTCTCCTTCTCAGTGACAAGTGTTCTGATTTTATCATTTAATGTTGTCATTTGTGTTGTTCAAACCGAAGGTAAAGTCTTCAAAGGATTAAAATACTTTGACAATTCTAATATCTTCTCTTTAGTCTCCTTAATGAATTTTTCCACATCTAATACACAAGCTGAATAATCAATGCATTCTTTGTAAATATTAATTCCCTCATACAAAGCATTCTTTACTCCTTGAATTCCCAAGCCCAAAGAGTTCTTGTCTGTAGCAATCTCTTCCTTCAACTCATTGAATCTCTTAACTTCATATTCTCCTTCCACCTTTACCAATATTGATTGCTCTAAGAATTCAAAATGATTATTTGTAGCCTTCAAAAAATTTCCAAACTAACGTGAAGTTGATTCATTCTGATTCAATGCATAAGTAGGTAAAATCTTTCTCATAAATTGAGATGCCAAGGTAAGCAACTCAGTATCCTTTCTATGACTCCTCAAGATATGATTTCTATCCTTAGTGTGTGCAACAAGAGAGATGTTCATTAGTTGTTCAAGACTAAAAGAATCAAATTGAATTGGACCTTGAATCATCTGCACTTCCTCTGAATCAATAATGTCTTCCCTTGTAGTTGCTTCATCAATCACATTCATCAGTACTGAACCTATATGTTCATCTTTTTCATGAATCTAATGCATCATTGTCTCTTCTACTTCTCTAACTTCTACGTTTTGATCATCAGATTTGTCTTTTGCTTCATCTTCCTTCTTCTCCATAACCAAGTCATATTTTTCCCCTTTAATTGTTTACTTTTAGTTCAGAACTCCAAGGATATCTCCTTCTTCATCACCAACTGATAGTGTAACAGAAACACTAGAAATGAATATGTCAGGTTAAACAAAAATCATATGAAAAGATGTATCTAATTGTTCATCACTTTTCTCATTATTCCTTAGAATAGCTTCATATTGTCACCTCATCAAATTATATTACATTAACTTCTTTGTCTCTTTAGTTACCTCATCAATGTTTCCAAGAATAATCTTATTTATCCTTGACTTCCATTTCAATTCCTTCTTTCCTTCCTGAAGTAGAATTTCTACTTCCTCTTTTGTAATAATAGGACATAAACTGATCAATATCAATTCTCTGATATCTTTGTCCTTTTGTGTTGTCAATCTCATAGCCTCAAGTAGGTCAAATAGATCATCAAGGATGTCCCCTTTGATCTCAACCAAAGCTCTATTAAACTTGTTCATATATTGAATAATTCCTTCTTCCAATCTTGTTTTCTCATAATCATCATACAAAATATAATATTTCTTCAATTGAACTATTATGCCATGATGATTAATATTCTTCTAAGTATAATTGCATGTGAAAATTGGTTTTCTAGATATAACCACAATCTCTCCTATTGTTGAATCTTTGATAGGTGAAGAATATATCACCACTCTAGCTACCTTAGCTCCTTCTACTCTCAACCTCTTCACTGAATCATCTAATTTTGTTGCCTCTTCTTTGTCATTGCCTTTGTGTCTGTTATATGTTCTTTTCCCTTTTTACTTGACTCTTTTGTTGGTGGTCTTCTCCATGTTAACATGTTTAGATGGTGTTTCCTTCGGTGTAACTAGTTTAGGTGTAACAAGTTTGTTTTCCTCTTTATTCTCCAATGAACTAACAATATTTTTCACTGAACTCCTTGTATGTTTTCCTATACATGATAGTGAAAAAGGTATACATTCAAGAGGGGCATCATCATCAACATTTATAGGCTCACCTGCAAACTTTTCCTTTCCATTCTCCTTTTCCTCAAATTTCTTCCTTGCTTCTACCATATTTTCCTTTGTGAAACCCATCATATCACCAACCATTTCAACTTGTTTTCTGATTTGTCTTTCTCCTCTAGGTCTAGTGAGTGTCTCATGCACCTCAAGGCTCTTTGATGCATAATTACTGAAACTTTTCTCTTATTTTTCCAAAGGTTTATTCAAAATTTCTTTAGCATACACTTCAAGAAGTAAACCATCCACCTCATATCCCATAGGAATTACCCAAGATGTTCTAGGGTCTTCTACCCCTGTCAAAAAGAATCAATATCTACAATGAAACATGTTCTGTGTTCATACTTCCTCATCATCTCAAGTGGAATCCTATACCTCAAATGCATAGATTCTTGAAAAATCTTACAGTATCCCCACATATCAAATATTGTTTTCTTCTCTCCTAGCATGTCATAACATTCCTTGATCTGAATAGCTATTGGTTTATCTTATTTCCATTTAATGTTTCCTACTTCAGGAAATTAATTGATGAAATAGAAAAACATACAATACCAATAGATTCTCATACTTGAAGATTTACTTCCTATCTTTCTTTATCTTCTCTAGGTTCTTCATGAGCTAATCCTTCAATGCTTCACAAATATCACATTCCCCGTTTTCTTTCACTAGCTGGTATGCAATATATATAATTGCACTATTGCACTAGAAATGGAAATATCTCTTCCAAAATGAAATACCTTGTAATTGAGCATCATGGATGAAAATTATACATTAGGTTGAATGATACTGATCACTATCATTGCTCACTTGTCCCACTGAGAACTGGTGAGATTTGTCACTATGTCCTTCTAAATAGATCTTAGTGCAGGAACCTCTCCACTCTCATAGAATCCTTTGAAATCCTTCGGAACCTCCTTCATGATCTTATAAAGTTTATCTAGCCACATAAATTGATCATGTACTCTTCTTGGCACATAGTGAACCCAATCTATTTCAATGAAATCTAGAAACTCCATTACTCATGTAAACATATTCTCTACCAGTATCTTGTATTCATCCTTCAAAATTGAGTTTGCAGAGACCTCCTTAAATTTCTTCTCAATTTCTCTTTCTCCAAGTTATCCCAAGTTACAATGAATGTATTCCCTAATATATTCAACATGAAGAACTTCATAATGAATGGATGAAAATTCACCATCAGGTTCATCCTCTGTGGATTTGTTTGGATGTTTCTTGAACACTAGTCTAGGATGCTCATTTTTATCTACTACTCTAGGTGTATCCATGATCTAGCTCTTGAAAATGAAATTTTGCGATAAAAATTATTTTTTTGATGATTTTAGGGTTTAGCAATGAAGTCACTAAGAAATCTCTTAAATATTCTTTGAAATAACCTTTGATTACTTTCCAAACACTTCTATCACTTGCAAGGTATGAAATGAAAACAAGAAATACCTTTTTGTTACTTCACATGCCAAAAAGTTAGATAGCAATTAATGTGCCATGCCCTTTGTCACAAAATAGAGGATATAAAATCCATTCCCGATCCATCCAATTGTCAAACAAATTCTTGTGAACAAAAAGAGTGTCATAAATTCACTTATGGATCTGTATATGACAATCACATTCACTGTTGTCTCAGATTTATTGGTCGAGTAAGAATTTTTCATGAAATATTCCCCTTTAGGTCAATGATATAATTAGTTCTTTAATGAAATTTCCACACCAAAAAATGGTGTGATCTTCCCTATAGCATAAATCTGCTCTTTTTTAACCCATTTATCGCTCATTTCCTTTCAAACTTCCTCAACATTAATTATTTTCTTTCCTTTATCATTCTGAACATTGTTCTTATCTATTGAACCTCCTATATTATATCGGCGATTCCGAGAAATATGTCCATAATTCTTGCAATTATAACATGTAAAATTTCCATACCTTGTATTCCTTGGATTTGTCTTCAATCTACACTGCTTAACAATATGCCCAATTTTTTTGTATTTTTAACTGTGTAGGTTGTGTTCTGTATGCTCAATAATGAGGGTGAGTAGCACCAATTTGCAATGGAAAGAGATCAATCAAACTACTAAAAAAGAACATATGAACAAAAAAATGACAAGAAATCAAGGAGGAATACAAATGAATGCAAACCAACAAATTTTGAATCTTCTATTGTCTCTCTCTACTCCTTCTAAAATGCTATGTGTGTGTGGTACTCAATATTGGTATCGACAGCGTCTATGATTTGGGAGTGTCAAGAATATGATATTGAATGTGTGATTGCAAGAAGGCTTGATGCTTGAACCAATCTGACAGAGTAATGACACATGAAATATTGAAATCCTGGATGTTTGATCACAAAAAGGCTTGATGCTTGAACAAATCTGACAAATTAAGGCCATAGGAAAGATTGAAATCTTGGATCCTTCAAATGGTTATGAAGGGTTGATTATATAGATTGTAGAAATGATATGAATGGTTGAGATCAATCCTAGAGGTTAGAGGATGAATGGTTGAGATCAAAGGGAATTGGAGAAGCCATGAGTAAATTCCACCTCCTCAACTTGGAGAGAGGACATAAAGTTTGGTTAACTGAACAACTGATTACGAGTTACCTTTTGAACTGAAGAGGTAATTTGGAGTTACCTTTTTGAACTCAAGAGGTAGGTGGAGTAATTCATGCAACCAAAGATCTGATCAAGAGTTCTCTTTTTTGAACTAAAGAAAGGATTTAATTAAATATTTAATTCATTTTTGTAATTAAAGTATTCAACATGTGAGATAATTGAATTCTTTTTGGATTTAGAAGTCAATTATTGAATAAAATTAATTTAATTTAATTAGAAGAATTAAATAATAAGTTTAAATATTTAAATTTAAACTTTAGGAAATTGAATTTAATTAATTAATGAAGATTAATCAATTAAGGTTAATTAATTAAATAAAATTAATTATTTAATTAATTTTGGGGATATGATTAGGTGATTTGGGGAATGAAATTAGAAGAAAATAGATGATTAATTAATGATTAAAAAAACCATTAATTAATAGATGAAAATTAGTGTTTGTAAGGTAAAGTCACAAGTCTATCCATTTTAGGGTGTCTACATTTTCCCCTCTTTGATACAATGTGATTCATCATGTTGTGTCAAAGAATTTTCAGTCTTGATCCTACCCTAGCGATAATAGGTGTATTTATGCCCCCTCAACAAATTTGAGCAAAAATTTGCGACATGAGAATTAATTTATTGACATTGCAAAATGTCTATCTGGATATCTTGTTGTTTGTGAAAATACTTCAATATGCTCTTGATATCAACTATTTGAGTTTTCGAGGGTCAGGATGATAAAATGGAGGTCCTATAGGAATTAGGGTATTCTGGAACCCTTATAAATAGCTTGGAGGGCTATTCATTTGTCACTTTTCACTCTTGGATATTTTTATCATCTGGTGAGTTTGCTTATAGTTTTGTCTGCTTTCTATGTTGTTTGCGAGCTATGTCGGGCCTTCTGGGTGTCATACACATTTATGATCGAGTCTGGAGCTTCCATCGAGTAGCTGGCGTAGGATGTCTGATGAGTAGCTTAGTCCTTGTGCATTTAATTCTTATATTGATTGCTTTTGAATTTTATTTCTTTTTTGGAATTTTTTTTGTGTTGCCACAATAAACTGTAATTGTGGTTTAAATGCCGCAATTGCTGATTGCATTTCACAATTGATAAAGGTACCGCAATTGACTATGTTTATTACCACAATTGCAAGATATGTGCTACAATTTCTGGTTGCATTCCGTAATTAGTATAAATGTACCACAATTTCCTTTGGTTTACCACAATCTCTCTATCAGTAGTTTCTATCATATTTTGTACTTTGTTTGATATTCTATTTTTGTTCTGACACTAACAAGTGACTCTTCTATCCTTTTCAGTACACTGGGACTATTTTGCATTGCCGGGAGTCTAGACCTGCCAGGTTAGTTTATCATTTTCAAGTTGCTGAGGATGAGAGAAATTTCCTTAGACATTTAGGTTTATATTTTATATGTTATATGCCTGATATTATGACCAATAGGGGTCTGATCTCTGCTCTTCAAGAGAGATGGCATTCAAATACATGTACATTTCATCTGCCAACTGGGGAGTGTACTGTTACACTAGAGGATGTTTATCGCATCCTGTAGATTCCCATTTAGGGTGCTCTTGTAGAGTATGGTCGAGGTCCTAGTATTGCACCTTTGTCCGAGTTGTCTAATTTTCCCCAGGATCAGCTTGGCATGTCTGATCCATATGATATCCCATGGTCTAGGTTTGGAATGGGATTAGATAGGTTGACTACCTTGCTTGGTAGTTTGATTTGTGGGATCTTGTGTCCTGGTCATTGCTAGCATGGCTTCTTTGTTGGTTTTGGTTTTGTTCTACATGGTATGGTTAGAGACCATATAATATTTTCTTGGGGTCCCTATATGCTGGCGCATATGTACTTTCATATGTTTTATGTAGCTTACCTTGGAGGTAAGTCTCTTGGATGTGGTGCCACTCTCCTGTAGATCTAGGCATGGAAGCATATTACTGTTTGTAGGCCTGTAGGAGCTCATGATCTTCCTCCTGGTAGACCATATGTATTCATGTATGGTGGTGCCATTTTTTAGTCCATATGGGGCATTTGATGTACTAGAGGCATCAGTTAGATATGATGCCTTTCTTTATCTGGAGACCTTACCGAGATTGTCCTATTTGGGATGGGGAGGATGCACACCTTCCCTTCTATTGACAGAGGATGTTTTTGATTGGTTGTGTTAGTGGCCACATTCACATGATTTATTTTCACAACAATGACAGGGTGTTGTGCCAGTTTGGTGAGAGACATGATATTTCTAATTCATATGCTTAATTTTCTTGTCAGTCAAGGGATGCCACTCTGTGGGGTGTTGTCCTTTCTCTTGATGCAGCTAGGACTGATTTCATGGGTTTTCTTTGTGTTTCTTGGATGTGGCTATCAACCATTGTTGATGCAGGTATATGTTCTTCTTTTCCCTAGTTGATTACTATACTCCCTTTTATGCTATGTTTTTTTATAGATGCACATGGATTATTTGCTTATGCTTTATCATCCACGTGGTACTGATATTGAACTTATTCTCTTTGCATGTACTACCCCTCAGTATGATGCATGGTGGCTGCAGGCTCAACCTATTTCCTTGACTAATGTGACTCATCCTATTGTTGGTACTATTATGAGGAGGCGTTGACAGAGATAGAGAGGAGGTAGGGATGGAGCTAGGGATGGAGGGAGGGGTGGAGGATGAGATGGTGGTAGGGATGGGGGTAGATATGGTGGATGGGTTGGTGGGAAACATGGTAGTAGGGATGGTGGTCAGGGAGGTAGGAGAGATGTTGGTCAGGATGGTGGGCAGGGAGCTGGAGATGGAGACAGAGATGACCCTGGGCCTAGTGGTGAGGGTGGGACAGTGAGGACTAGGGGTGGGTATGGGATTTTTAGAAGGGTTGGGTTGATTGTTGTGCTTGAGGAGGAAAATGGTTTAGAGGAGGGTGCACCTTAGCTAGTTAGGAGAGTGAAACAATATACAAGTGTTGTTTTGGAGGAGAGGGATGAGGAGAGGGTGGTTGCAGAGATGGAGACTTAGGATGTGGAGATCAAGGAGGTAGGCACTAGCTCATCCACTGGTAGCAGTAGCACTGGTAGAAGTACTAGTGGGAGTGAGAGCAATGAGGCCATGGTAGGATGGATGATGATCCATCTAAGATGGAGAGACATACCTAGGAGATATCCAATCTATGGGCTAGGATTACAACTTCTGAGACATGAGCTACTTATTTGGAGAGTAGGGTCATTAATGTCAATAGTCAGGTTATAGTAGTAGAGGATAGAGATGATAGGTTCACACAGAGGTTAGAGCCTTCATTGATAGTGCATAGGATGTGTCTCATTAGGAGGTTCTAGATTGGTTTTGGAGATCAGGGCATGAGACCCAGAGAGAGATTGAGTATTGGCGGCACCATTATGAGGGCGTTGTTCCTTCAGCTCAGTGGGTGCCTAGTTACACTTCTTCCCAGAGATATAGTAGAGCACAAAGGTCTTAGAGAAGTGGTGTTGGGTATCTCATGTTGATTCTATTCACTTCTCATTTTGTATCTTGTTGTACCATTTTTGTAATGATAATTCACTGATATATTTTGATTCTTTAGTGATGACGGTATCTCTCATATACTGTATTTATTGACATTTATGTTTATCACCTTCATTTTTCAGACTTGCGACCATTAATTGTACTCGGATATTGAGATCTATATATGAGATGCATCTTATGATTCTATATGATGTGCAATTTTTACTTCTTATATGTATGGTTCTATATGATGATATTTTATGATGAAACATATGCAATTTGATTCTATTATGTAGACTCCTAGATGGATGATTTACTTTCTTATGATACCGACACATGAATGTAAGATAGTGTTTTTACAAAATGCATGTTATATGATGATGTATATGGATGCATTTGATTAT
Organism: Thuja plicata; assembly: GCA_018584345.1. Lineage (NCBI taxonomy): Eukaryota > Viridiplantae > Streptophyta > Pinopsida > Cupressales > Cupressaceae > Thuja > Thuja plicata. The sequence goes on from MU228259.1 coordinate 1,911,474, forward strand.
GATTACTATGTATGCACATGCTTTGTTTTATTTTGTTTTCTTATGAAAATGAATGAATGAATGCAATCTACTATGCACAAAATATCTCATTAATGCATGTGTTAGTTAGAAGAAAGTAAGTGTGATATGATGTCTATGGAATTGATTGATAGATGTGGACTGATAGATAGGATGTGTGACCCAAGTCGCTGCCGATTTTTCTAATTTTGTTCATCATTGCACCTTATTATGAAAATGGAAGAGATTCCAATGCACTTAGATATGCTCATCTGGATACTACTATAATCTCTTGATAACCAGAAGGAGTAGAGAGATTGAACATAAAGAGAACCAAATGCATGCAGATATTGACCATTTGGATACTGCTATGTTCTCTAATGTTGAAAATAAAGAGATCCAAATGCACCCAGATATTGACCATCTGGATACCGCTATGATCTCTAATTTTCAAAAGAAAGAGAACCAAATACACCCAGATATTGACCATCTGGATACCGCTATGTTATCTAAACAATCCAAAATAAAAGAAAAACCAAGATAGAAAATCCAATACACCCAGATACAGACCATTTGGATACCACTATGATTCTATTGGTAGCAACAAAAAGGATTGTCCAATTCTTTTCTAGGGTTAATCTCAGATCGTGGAACTACACGACTGCTAGATAAGTGACAACATCTACCACATTTATCCTAAATCATCATTACCCTAGAATTGAAATGAAACATTCCAAAAACAACAATCAAAGAAAATAAGATCATGATCCATCATATCTACTCTCATCACTTGGTGGTATCCTGGAGTAGCGTAAGAACATAACCGCAAAAGATAGACTAACATCTGACTGAAATGACTGACCTAGTCAACAGTTTATTGTTCCTTGATTTTATTGATTCTCTAATGCTTGATTGTGTGTGGTTTTAGGAATGGATGACTCATATAAGATTGATCTGTCTGGTTTTGAGCATATCCGTCACTGTCTAAGATAATTGATTTGTTTGATTTGAATAATGATTGATTGATTGATTGATTGATTGATTCGAACACATATTGGATTGTTGATAAAGATGAGTAACATGAGTCCATTATTGATTTACAAAGCTCATGATTTTGACATTGATTTATTGGATTGATTTCCCTTTCACTTTGTTGATAACCAAGATGGCTTTATTGCTTTGAAATTTTGTTTTTTTTTATTTTTTTGATGAAGATTGATTTTCTGAGGACTTTTTTGTAATTTTTAGGATTTTTTGATGACTTTAGAATTGCCCCTAGTCTGGTGGACCAATACAAACCATGGATAAGTGTTGATGCTTTGAGGGGATTGTACTTCTAAAAATAGCTTGGGTAGCCAGTCTTGCATGTGGGGTTTACAAGCTTTGATCTTTGGAGTTCATTTATGGCGAAGCGAGATTTGAACACTTGGCACCTGTTTGCCAAGTTTTCACCAAGGTACCTACTCAATAGTGCATATCTTCCAGGTTTTTAGTAAGAGAGTGATTATGTTTCTCTTTACTTTTCTCTTCTTTTGATTTTTTTGTTGTCGCCAAGGCGTCTGTTTGCCAAGTTTTCACCAAGTTAACATTTTCTATTTTTTTATTTTTTTTTATTTTCTAGATATGTAGATAAGTGCCTTAACCTTGGGAATATAGGCATAGAACCTCTTGAGGTGCATGTTGTTGATGTAACCCTAGATCTAATCTCCTTCTGGTGTTTCCAGTTGGTATGCCCCACTGTTGCAAGATGTGATGATGACATAGGGTCCTAGCCAGTTAGACTCAAACTTCTCTGGTTTGACTCTTTATGCTTGGTTCTTTTGATTCTCCATAAGTATGAGGTCTCCTACCTCAATGTTCATGGTATGACCTTGTGATAGTTCCCTCTAAGGCGATTCTGGTAGCCTTGTAAGTGGTTTAGTGCATTATGTCTTCTCTCATCCAATATTTCTAGTTCGTTGAGTCTTTCTACTCTGTAGTCTCCATTTGAAATGTCGATGTTCTTCAATGAGATTCTCATGGATGGGATTTCAACTTTGAGGGGTAGGAAGACCTATGACCCATATACTAGTGAGAAAGGAGTGTCTCCTGTGAGGGTTCTCACAGTAGTTATGTATGCCCATAGTGCATGACTAAGCTATAAATGTCAGTCTCACCCTGATTCATTGACTATTTTCTTTAAGATCTTCAAGATAGGTTTGTTTGTGGCTTTAGCTTGACCATTCCATTGGGGATAGTAGAATCAAGAGAAACCTTGTTTGATGTGAAATTTTTTGCAAAGATATTCAACATCTTAATTTTGAAAAGGTGTACCATGATCTGTGAGTATGGTTTGAGGGATTCCTTATCGATAGATGATGTTGTTTAATACAAACATAAAGATCTTCTTACCATTGATGTAGGTGAGAGGAATGGCTTCCACCCATTTAGTAAAGTACTCCATTTCTGCAATGGTGTACTTGTGTCCATTAGATGAGGCTGGTGTAATTTTACCCACTAGGTCAAATCCCCAGTTAGAAAATGGCCATGGAGAAGTGATGGGATTGTGTTCTTGGGCTGGTGCATGGATGAGGTCTCCATGAATCAGACATTGTCTACATATTTGAACATACTTGTTGGCATCTGTCTCTACTGTGGGAGAGTAGTATGTTATTTTGATGATCTTATTTGCTAAGATATTTCCACTTGTGTGGGCTCCACAAATTCCTTCATGTACCTCGTACAAGGCTCTCTGAGATTCCATGGAAGTGAGACATTATAAAAACATTCCATCTAGACTTATTCTATATAGAGTATTAGCGAGAAGGGTGTACCTAGAGGTTTGGCAAATGAGGGAATTATTTTGGTTTCTAGACAAGTCGGGTGGTAGGAAATTATTTTGGAGGTAGTTGTATACATCATGGTATCATGGGGTTTCAGGACCAACAAGGATGCACACTGACTTTGTGATTGGTGCTTGATGTGCCAGTATCATGAGTTTCTCTACAAGAAACTGGAATCTGGTATCATTGCCCGACATGCTAATCAAGGATGTTATGGTATCCATCACATCTGCTACTTTGTTTTGAACTCTTGATACTTGCTCAAATATAATAAAATGAAATGAAGCCTGCAACCTGTCCATCTTCTCTCTATATGGGATCAACTTCTCATCTTTTATCATGTAGTCATTGTTTACTTGGCTGATGACTAATTATGAATCACCATATACTTTGAGGTTCTTGATCCTCCATTGTATAGCTATCTTTACTCTGATGACTAGAGATTCATATTCAGCTATGTTTCTTGTGCATGGAAAGTTGAGTCAGAAATATTTAGGGATCACATCATTATTTGGAGTAATGAGCACTATTCCTGCTCCTGTACCATGGTTTGTACATGATCCATCAAATAATAGTTTCCAAAGCTCTACAGATAGTTGTACTATGAGAATGGACTCATCTGGAAAGTCAGACACTATAGACTGATGATCCTATATAGGTTCCTCTACTAGTTGGTCTGCAATCACTTTCCCTTTGATAGCTTTTATGTCCACGTACTCAAAGTTGAATCCACTTAAGATCATCACCCATTTAGCGAGTCATCCTATTAATGTCGCTTTACTCAATAAATACTTCAGGGAATCAATGTGTTCTATCTTCTTGGTTTGATGGATCAACTAGTAATGTCTCAGCTTCTGGGAAGAAAAGACTACTGCGAGGCAAGATTTTTCAATTGGTGAGAAGTTGAGCACGTAGCCCACCAAAATTTTTCCAAGGTAGTAGGCAGCTCTCTCCTTGCCTTGGTCATCATGTTGTGCCAAGATCACTCCTAATGCTAACCTAGTTGTTGAGATGTACAAAATTAGTGGCCTACCTTGGACAAGTGGCACCAATATGGGAGACTTTAATAGATAATTTTTGAATATTTGGAATGCTTTCTCTCATTGTTCTGTCCATATGAAGGTCACATCTTTGTGTAATAGATGTTGGAATGGATGAAACTTGTCTACTAATTGGGTGATGAAACACCTTATGGATTGAAGCCTACCTTGTAAACCCATAATTTGCCTTAGATTGTTTGGTGGTGGCATGTCAAGGATGGCCTTGAGCTTTTATAGGTCTACTGCAATGCCTTGATGTGATACAATGAATACCAAAATAATTTTGGTGGTTACCCCGAATGCATAGTGTTTTGGATTTAGTCAGATCTTGTATTCTTGCATTCGATCAAATATGGGTCCTAACACTTTGAGGTGATTCTCTCTGAGCATTGACTTGGCTAGTATGTCATCGATATATTCTTCCATCATCTTTTGAATGAGATCATGAAAGATCGTGTTCATAGCCCTTTGATACATCGCTCCTACATTTTTAAGGCCAAGTGATATTACATTCTAGCAGTAGGTGCCCCAAGCAGATGTAAATGTAGTCTTGTGTTGGTCCTCTAGTGCAATCCTTATTTGGTTATATCCTGAGAATCCATCGATGAGTGATAGCATCTAGTGTCCTGCTATGAGATCTACTATCATGTCAATATTTGGTAAGGGAAATTCATCCTTGGGAAAAGCTTTGTTTAGATCTATGAAATCTATACAAATGTAGATCTAACCATTATGCTTGGTTATTAGTGTCATATTAGAGATCCAATCTGCATATGGGATTGGTTATATGAATCTAGCATCTAGTAGTTTCTTTAGCTCTACTTTGACAAGTAATGCAACATGTGGATGCATCTTTCTCAACTTTTGCTTGACAGGTTTGGCATTTGGTAACAATGGTAGATGATGTAACACTAGCTCCAGATCTAGGCCTGGCATGTCAGAGTAGGACCATGAAAAGTTGACTTTCATTTTTTTGAAGAAGCTAATGAACTACTCTTGTTCCTCTGATGTGAGTGATTTTGCAAAATAGATATTCTTGGGGCTCTTTCCATCACCTAGGTTGACTTCTTCTGTTTCCTCAGCTAGTAATGCGGAATTTTCCTCTGTTAAGGGGAGGAGGTCCTTCTTTCCATCCTATAGCACCTCAATGAGTTTTTCACTAGAAGATACATCTTTTATTGTCTTTTTTTTCATTTTTTGAGTCAGAAAGTGCCTTGCAATTTTCTCTTACTGATTATTCTTTTTTTCTTTTTGTTTTTCTTTTTTTGAATTTTTTGACTGGAAAGAGGAGCTTCCTCCCCAAAATAGGCTGAGTTGTTGAGGTCAATAGAGAAACCTAAATTATGGTCCCCTAATGGAATGCCTTCTCTGAGTCCCATGAATTCTGTGATGGCTTCATCATTCTCAAAGAGATCTATATTAGGTTATCCTTATTGATTCCATTCTATCAGTTCAGGGTGTACTAGACAAAGGTCCTTATGGGGGGATGACACTGCTTGGGTAAATGGGACTATGGTGATAGTGTTGATGAACCTCAAATGTGATGTGGATGCACCACCTAATGAATTTTTATCAATGTGTTTATCGATACATGGTTGGTCCTCTATGGTCATTTAGTCAAATAATTCGTCAAGGTGTATAGTGCTAACTGACTGAGGGGAGTATTCTGGGATGACTGGTTCAAAATTGTGGAGGGATTTCCACTCATACTCATGGGAATTGGTCATGCTAGAACAATCATTATATGTCTCACTTTCCTCATTACCTTGGATAGCTTGGTTAAGGTTTACTCAAGAATAAGTAGTTTCCACTTCAGATGGAAATAACTGTTGGAGTATATTATTGATTAAGGCATGTTCAGGGTTTTTCTCTACAAATTTCTGTTGATCAATGTGTATGTCTCAGGTGGTAGGACTGGTTCTATTTTTCCCATAGCCTAACCCTCTCTTCTTTCTTTGGGTTGGCGGTAAAGGCAACTCCATTAGACATTGTCGTCTTGCCCCCAGACCAGTCATACCATTATACCCAAACTTTTGCATCATTATGAAGCTGGATCCATATGTTGATCTGGGTATATGTGCTTTAAGTGTTTCTTTTGGGTCTTGATACAACCATGTGTTTATATCTGTATCGAAAGGGTTCTCTTCTGCAATGTCCCCCATTTGACAAATGTGGTAGGTGGACATCTAAATAGAACTAGTTCTGAAGTTTCAAGTGTTGTCACTGGTTGTGGCATGCCATATGACCTTGGACTTTGAGGCATGATAGTGATGGTAAAAGCTTCCTCATAGCCATACTCACTAGATCCTTTGTCTGTAATGGATTTTACTTTATTGCAGTACTGCTTCTAATGGTGTTGTAGTATTGGAATAGGTTTGAATCTCCCTCAATGATTATTTATGCCCATTGGTATGGGAACTTGATGCACTAATGGTATGTAGAGGGTATAGCTTGCATCTCATGGATCCATGGTCTTCCTAGTAACATGTTATATCCTAATTCTAGGTCAAGGATTTGGAACGAGGTGTTCTTAATGAGTGAGCCTATTTGGACTGGTAGTATGATGATACCTTTCGAAGACCTTTCTACTTCATCATAGGCCCTAATATTTATTATCCTCATGACATCAATAGTGGATTTAGAATAGCCCAAGTTTTTTATTACTTTCAAAGTACATATGTTTAATCTAGCTCCATGATCAATGAGGACCCTATGGATTGTGTATTTTTTAACTTGGATGAGAAGGTGCAAGGGATCGTTATGTAGAGGCTTGTGTGGTGACATGTCATGGTCTATAAATTTTGCATGCTTATTGGAAGCTATGTGGTTCACCATGGTTTGGAATCTCTTTGGAGTTATGTCCCTTGGGATAGTGCCATTTTAGAGTGCTTGGTCAAGATATTTCTTGTGCTGAAGGGATATGCACAAAAGGTTGAACATAGATATTTGGGTAGGTGTGCACTTTAGTTGATCTACAAGACTTGTCTATGGATTGGAGGATGTTGGCAGAGTATCTAGTATAACATATGTGGAAGGCACTCCTTGTAATACAACCTTGGAATGGTGTGTTGTGACATCACATTTAGCATTTGGGTCTTTGATAGTAAAATTAGCCACAGGGCTATCTGAGGAACTGAAGCAGTTAATGGTGTTATCAAAATTAGTGTAGGTGTAATTGAATTGTTTGGATTGTCCACTAGACCCTAAGGACTTCCCTTTGTTATGATCATGGAATGTGTTGTTGAAGATTGTATGATCAGTTGTACCCTTTGATTGGGCATTTTTAACATCGATAACCCCTGTGTCAATCAGATCTTGAATGAAGTTTTTTAGTCTATAGAAACTAGGTGTTTTGTGTCCTTTTACCCAATGAAATTCAAAAAAGTCATTTTCATTGTACCACTTTGTTTTACAACACCATGTTTGTATTCACTAATTTTAGGCAGAGTGATAGTATTGAATTCTATCAACTTTCTTAGGGATGATTCTATCAACTCCCCCAATGGTGTGAAGTCTCGTTTAGGAAATAGAAACCATTGTGGGCATGGTGTGGGGGTTTGATTGTTGGACATAGTTATTTCTTGAAAAGGGGGTGGTTGGTTCTGAGTGTGCACTTGGTGAGTGGGCACCATGGGTTTTTCGTTTTCCATAGGTTCTCCTTGTAGTGACACCTTTGGTTGAGCATAGTTGACCATCTTTACGTCAGTGAAACCATCACTGGTGACATTTTTGTTCTTGTTCCACCAATAGGCTTTATCTTTTGTAGCCTTGTTTGTCTTCGTTTGGGTAGGATCTGCAAGGATACCTCTTTTGACAAGGTTTTTTTCACAACAAAATCCTCGTTTGATGAGTTTCTTGAAGTTAGGAGCCAATTGCAATTCTATCATAAACGACATATCTGGGATCAAATTGTCGATGAACATGACTATGTGGTCTTTCTCAGCACATCATACATTATATGGTTTGCAATGTTCCTCCACCTCTGTAGGAATTTCACAAAGGATTCTCCATCTTTCTGTTTGATGTTGCAGAGGTTCTTGATGTTGAACTTATGTTCAATATTGTGATGGAAGTGAGCAATTAATTTTTCAGGCAACTCTCCCCATGAAAAAATTCCATGAGGTAAGTGTGAGAACCATTCCATTGTTGGTCTAGCTAGACTTTGTGGGAACAGTCGCATTAGGTATGTTTCGTGATGTGCAACCTTAATGCAACTGGAAAAGAGCTCTCTGATATATTCTATAGGGTTGGTGTTGCCTCTGTATTTGTCAAACTTGGCTGCAAAGAAATGAGTGGGAAATGAAGACATGTACAATTAATGATCAAAGGGGTATGGGTACAAATCCTCTATGGTGTAGGACTTGGTTTTCCCCTGATTCTACATGTCCATCATTTGGGTTTCTAGACTTTGCACTTGCTAGATTAACATGTCTTTCTGAGATTGAGGAATATTGGTGGCATTGAATCTATATACCGTGGTAGGTATGAGGCTACGCCTCTGTGTACCTTGAGTTGGAACATATGATCGAGTCCATGGGACTTGATATTGGTTCCCCAGTGTGTGATTCTCATGCTGGGGAATTTGATTGGTCCATTATTTTTGTTGTTGTAGTTGTTGGGGCTATTGTAATCCTTTTAGGAACAAAGGTGTAGCTTTGGGTGGATGTTGACTAAATGTCGGACCCATAGAGATTGATCCCTGTGGGAGAAAGGTATTGATCCCAAGGCTAGAAGAGATTGACTGTAGTATCAGAATAGTTGCAAATAGGTTGTTGTTTGTTAAAAAAATTAAAGATATAGCATGAGATTTTGATCTATAAGGCCATAAGGCCAAGGCTTGAGATACACTAGTGACTAAGGGTGCACTTAATTGGGAGCCTATCATGCTTTGTGTGGACAATGTGCTAGCTTGATTTGCAGAGCTAGTCTATTTTGACACAACCTATGTTGATGTCACTGTCATCAATGATGGAAAGACTTGGGATATCACAGGTTCCATTTGAGAGGGTCGAGTTATGTTTTGGCTTGATAGAGGATTCTTTATCCATATAGTTGATATATTAAATTTGGTAGGGTTGAATCCCTTCTTAATCAACATGGCTAAGAATCGTTCGAGATGTCTTGCTACAACAATGTCAACAACCTATGCAGAATATGCGTCTTTCTCTATATCTTTGAGATCCTCCTCTATGACATCTTGGAATAGTGTTGGTCTATGGGGATTCTCAATGAAAATAGCAGGACTAGTGTTTTTGAAAGGGTCGTTCTCTCACTCTTGTTCACACAGGGGAATTGGTCGATGTAGGACTCATCGAGTTGTGTCCTATCCTTCAACCTAGTGTAAGGTCCTCCATAGGGTGTATAAGACATAGTGTTGTGCATATTTTTTTTGACTAAAATAAGTGATATAAAGAAAAAAAAAAAGAATAACCTTTCTAGGAGAGTCAAGAGTTTATGTTTGAACAAGGGTAATTCTAGGGACAAATTTTGACATCTCTTGATCTCAAAAGACTTGGTGATATAAGATATGGATTATGACTATTTCCTTGGACAAAGTCGCTGATAAAGATTGATGATTTGAGATAATGGGATCAAGATAATAGAGTCTGAACTTTTGAACTAAAAATTTTTTAGATAATAATCATGCTTTCAAAGAATGGATGATCTTTAATGTTTAGAGATTCACACAATATTCTTCGAGTTTTTTCTAGGATGTAGACACTGATCTTTCACACAAAATAGGGAATCTTTCCAAGGTTTTCAGAAAAAAAAATAGATGTTCAAAGTTCCTAGCTAAGTGTGGAAAACTTCCACTGATTGAGGCAAAGTAATAGGTCAACTATGGTAAACAATCACTGATTGCAGTAATTAAAGATTCAAGTGTGACAATAAACAGGTCGATTGCGGTATAATTTTGTCAATTGTGGCAAGATGCAGGTGATTGTGACAATAGGAGACAGTCTGGAAAAGATCTTAAATTTGGCATATCTATCTGATAAAATTGATTTCTAGAAAAGGATTTTGGTTGCAGAACATGTTTGATGTTGACAGCCTAGACTTGAAAACATTGGATTTGTTTTGACAGTTTGTGATGTTGGTTTTGCATTTTTGGAAACTAATCATAGAACAAGCACAATAGACAATGTGGTTTGTAATCTAGCACAATTTTTAAAACAAGGAAAAACTATTTAATCTAGGTCAAAATTGGATTCAAAATATAATGTTATAGGTCCAATGCTTGAATTTTTGTTAGCTCACACAACAATTGTCACACTACTAGGACACGAAGGTCCACAACATAGGCGCTCATGTTTTTTCCATTTATAGATATTGTTTTTGTGCTAGTGAAGGTCTCTTTCACTACCACAATTTTCTAGAACACATATGTTTTGAATCTTGGGGGAAATTCTACAACCCCTTGCACTATAATAAGGTATTTTTCAAAGGTGAATCAGGTAGGTCTCTATTTAACAAGGTTGTAGTAGGGTCTGTGGAGTCTCCAATTGGTTTGTACATGTGTGACTCACTTAAGAGCCTAGTTGACCATGCTAGCTACTTAGGGATATTCACCTGATCCAAGCTATCATCAACACACCTCGCCTGAGCTTGGCTAGATATAAAATGGAGCTTTGCTTCGCGTCTTGTTTATATACCGATACAAAGGATTATCGATTTAAGGTTGTTCTCCAACAAAGAAGTGCATTCCCTAGATAGGCCTTTCTAAAAAGAATAAAGGTTTTTAATCTAATAGATTTGTGCAAGCACATTAATGACCCAAGACACAAGGTTAATCGATTAAGCCCCAAAATTTCAAGTCTGAACTAAGCTAATCATCCATACAAGCACAAATGTTCAATTTTAAGCCCAAAGTAGATGATAATTTTATTGTTTGATTTTAAAAGCACCAAATTGAAAGATTTTTTGCCTTTGTTCAATTATTAACCACCATGTCAATTTTAAGCACCAAATTGGAAAAGTGAGACTTGTGATGTTTGCATGCAATGTTCATTTTAAGCACCAAAAACACAAATGAATGAATTTTAGGTTGCTTTGTTAACTATTTCCTTGTCACAAGTTATCAAAAAATGATTAGTACTAAAAACCTCTAATTAATAATTGAAGAATATCCAACAAATATGGGATTGTTAAGACCGTTAAGGCTAATGGTAACCTTGTACTTTACTGCAAAACATTTGATAGAATCAAGATACATGTTGTAAGCTTCGCTTTGATATTTTGCTGCGATTGCCAAGATGGATCTTTGTTGTGTGCGGTAGTTAGTGGTCCTTCTTATGGAAGCTCTTAGTGATCTAGCACCCAGGATGCATATAATTATCATCTTGGTCATTAGTCATTGGTCAATCCTATAAAGAAATCAAGAAAACAATCAGATTTTATCCGAAAATAGTGAATTTGAATCAAATATGCAGTGCATCTGTCAATTATGGCAAATTGCTAGCAATTGCAACAAAGTTCTGCCAGATGCGGCTAAATGTTCCCGATTGCGATAAAGTACTTTCTATTATGGAAAGATGTTGGCGATTGCAACACAGATCGATCAATTGCAGTAAACTTTTCTCAATTATGGAAAAATGATATTAATTGTGGCATGAATCGGTCAATTGCGACACAGTGCAAAAAATAGAGAATTAAATAATGACATAAAAGAATTATGAAACCCTCAAATCGATTATAGCATTAAACTAGTCATTTGTGGCCAATTTTCATCAATTGTGGTAAAATACCAGCGATTGTGAAATTATAATTATATAAAAAAGAAAAAAAAAGGAAAAGCTGGGACCGTATGACCGAGGCCAAAAAGTCTTGTCTATCTTTTGTAAGTGACATTTGGGCTGTTTGATTCACGCTATGTTCACCAAAATGTGTAGGTTGTGTTCTGTACGCTCAATAATGAGGGTTAGTAGCACCAATTTTCAATGGAAAGAGATCAATCAAAATACTTAGAAAGAACCTACGAAAAATAAAATGACAAGTAATCAAGGAGGAATACAAATGAATGCAAACCAACAAAGCTCAAATATTTTATTGTCTCTCTCTACTCCTTCTGAAACGCTATGTGTGTGGTGCTCAGTATTGGTATCGGCAGCATCTATGACTTGGGAGTGTCAAGAATATGATATTGAATGTGTGATCATAAGAAGGCTTGATGCTTGAACCAAACTGACAGAGTAATGACACATGAAAGATTAAAATCCTGGATGTTTGATCTCAAGAAGGCTTGATGCTTGAACCAATCTGACAGAGGATGCACGAAAGCTTGAAATCTTGGATCCTTCAAATGGTTATGAAGGGTTAATTATATAGAATGTAGAAATGATATGAATGGTTGAGATCAATCCCAGAGATTAGAGAATGAATGGTTGAGATCAAAGGGAACTAGAGAAGCCATCAGTAAAATCCACCTCCTCAACTTGGAGAAAGGAGATAAAGTTTGGTTAACTGAACAACTGATTATGAATTACCTTTTGAAATGAAGAGGTAATTTGGAGTTACCTTTCTGAACTGAAGAGGTAGGTGAAGTAATTCATGCAATTAGAGATCTGTTCAAGAGTTCTCTTTTTTGAACTAAAGAAAGGATTTAGTTGAATATTTAATTCATTTTTGTAATTATAGTATTCAACATGTGAGATAATTGAATTCTTTTTGGATTTAGAATTGAATTATTGAATGAAATTAAATTAATTTAATGAAATTTTAATTTATTTAATGAAATTGATTTAATTAGAAGAATTAATTAATAAGTTTAAATATTTAAATTTAAACTTTAGGAAATTGAATTTAATTAATTAATGAAGATTAATCAATTAAGGTTAATTAATTAAATAAAACTAATTATTTAATTTTGGGGATATGATTAGGTGATTTGGGGAATGAAATTAGAAGAAAATATATAATTAATTAATGATTAAAAAAACCATTAATTAATACATGAAAATTAGTATTTGTAATGTAAAGTCGCAAGTCTAACTATTTTAGGGTGTCTACAGTAACATGTTATGTTCCCCTGGTTCACAAAATTATTCACCTTTGATCTGAACTCATTTGATTTGTGTCCATACTTGTAGCAAGTAAAAAAATAGCCAAAAAATGATGTAGTATTAGGTCTTCTTCTGCAATCCTTCGCTCTATGCCAAAATTTGTTACATGTAAAGCATCTTCCATTTAAATTTTATTTCCCCATAGGTTTCTTCTTAGGTTCTTCAATCTATTTCTCTGATGAATTGATTTTATCTTCTGAACCTGCAATTTCTCCTTTCTCAAATCAAAGTCCTTGAATTTCTCCTTTTGGTCTTTGACTTTTGAATTTTTCATCAAGCTTCACTGAACTAGATTTGAACTTTTCTTTGAACTCATTAGCTGCTACAAGTTCACTCCTAATAAATTCACTGACTCTTTCAAGCTCCTTCTCATTGTGTCTAGATTCCTCAAGATTAATCTGTAACTATCCAACTACACCATTCAGTTTGTAACATTCTTTTGTCTTTTCCATCAATTTTTTTTAAAGATTTTTCTTAGCTTCAATCTCCTTAGTCATCTTCATTACCACAAGTTTCAATTCATGTTTCAAATTATATCTATCTTTTGCGATGTATTCACATTTATCAGATTTTTCTTTCAAGGCCTTTGAATCATCTTTATGTTGCAACTGTTCAACAAGGTCTTTCCTCTTATCTCTGGATTTTTTCAATTGTTCCTTAAAATAATTTCCTCTTATCTCTAGATTTTTTCAATTGTTCCTTAAAATTCTCAATGAAACTTTCAGCATCCTTAAGCTTTTTTTCTAACTCTAAGTTATAAGCATTAGATTTTTCAAGATCATCAAGGGAAACAAAGAGTTGCTTCTGAGAACTACTAGAAACTATTAGATCTTCCATTAGGATCTTTATCAAGTGCTTACACTTCTTCCAAGGGCCAAAGCTTTGATACCAATTTTTAGGATTGAGAAACATTGAGAGGGGGGGTGAATCAATGTTCTATCTTTTAATAACTATTTAAATTGATTGCATAACCATAAACTAAAATAAATAAACAATAAACAACTCAAATATAAGAAAATAATCTAAAACATCATAACACCATATTTTTGTGTGGAAACTTGGTTAAGGAAAAAACCACGGTGGGGACGAAACCCACAAGTATTAATTTTGTAGAAATAAGTTACCATGTTAGGAGTTTAGTACATAAAGGGAATTCACATGCTCACTACCATACAAAGTGATTTATCAACAAAAAGTGAACTGGGGAATAACATCAACAATTCCATGCAAGTACAAAATAAACTGATCAACTAATAGCCAAATCTCTACTACTGGTCGATCAATCACATACAATATATAGAAATCATATCCAACTATCACTCATACAAAACATCTCAAAAAATCAATCTTATATATCCTTTATCAAATATATTTACTCACAAGGTTGGCCTCAAGAACAAAATAGATAACATGTGAAGTGTTAGCCAGATCTGTTATCAAAACATATTCATAACCTCGGACACAAGCATAAATGTCATCAACCATGTCGTCTCAAGAATGATCAACAATCAAACTAATTAGATCATCGATCTGATAGGATTGTTGATCGATCCATTGACCAATTGTCTCTATCCTCCAATAAAATTTGCTAACCCAATACTCAGAAGATCATAACTATGTCACATGATAATGTAAACTATTGCGATCTTATAAAAAGATACATAATACTCTATCATCGGAAAATGGAAGCACTTCCATTTTGGACTGGTTTAGCCCTCCAAGTAAGTGGTTTGGGGTCATGTCAAGTTCCTTGAATGGGTCTTTGACTAGGATCTGGCTTTTCCCTTGTTCTGCCCCATTTTTCGCTTCTCTCTAGCCTATTTCTGACATCCTTCTTTACAAATTAGAGGTTCTTGACCTCAGGGTCAAGGTCAAACTTTTGGCTCAAGGTCAACCTCGACCCTAACCCAGGGTCTAAATTTCATGTTTCCAATAATTCTAGATGTCGGAGCTTGGAAAGATTTAATTCCCGCTTCTGAGTTGGCTATTTTGGTCTCCAAAGTAATGAATCTTAAGATTATATTTAATATATGTCCACTTCTATGGGTATGAGACTAATTGGAATTTAATTCTCCTATGTTGATCTCTCTAGAAGATTGTACCCTAGACTTGAAGGATTGAAACACTCAAGCATTCAAGCATTCAAGAATTTAATTCATCAAGGATATCCATTAGTAATCCATTGAAGGATTCAAGCTCTATAGAGCTATCTTGTTGAAGATCTCTCCATCCAAATCCATGCAAACCTCTTCCTATTCCAAGATCCATTCAAGATTGGTGTTGAAGATCTAAAGAAAAATTATTTGAGAAATCCTACATTCTACATCCATTTGGAGAATCTATACTTGTGGATCCAAGGATTCAATTCCTCCACAAGGGTTTCTATACAAGCAAGGTGAATTTGTTTATTTACTTTGTTTATCTCTGCAATTTCAATTATATTATAAGGTTAATTCCAAAATCAGGGTTTGACCAAGGCAAACCCCTCCCCCCAACAAACAAAACCATTTTTATTAAAGGTACAGGTACATGAAAATGAATTACAGAGCAGATTCAGATACCCTTTTTGGCCAACTTTCGGGGTCCACAAACAGAATTTTCATCGGAGCAGTGCATGTTAAGTTCAACATTTTGGGGGTATAATTGCACCCCCAAATTTGGGTCAAGGTCAACCTTGGTCAAAAAAGGAAAATATTTCTGGGTTTTCTCCGTCTCTGTGTTTCTATTCCAGATCTGATTGTAGATTTTCCCGATACTCAGTACAAAGACCAAAAAACATCAATTTCTAGATCTGCTATACTTTGAGGTTAGTACTTTTCTTCAATTCATTTCAATTAAGTTTTTATTCAATTCAAATAAATTAAATGGGAATACAAGGTTTTCCTCTTTCTTCTTATTTCCAATTGATTGATGCATTTGTGCATTGACCATTGCTTGTGGTTAATCAACTTGGATCTTTCCTTTGTGAATGTGAGGCTAAAAGAAGAATCTTACTTTCCCCATCTATCCAATTACATTTACATCATCATAAAATCACACAAATAATCATCATATATATATATATATATATATATATATATAACATTTTGGTGAAATATTAAAGAGGATTTACTTGTTTGTTTGTCCTTATTTATCTTTACATTTTGGTAAACCTGCGATAGACAACTCTTTCTTTTTGGTATTAGATTTAAATTTCATGTTAGATATTGCATGCATATTACATTGGCCTTCTTTTATGTTCTTTCATTTACATTTTATTAATTTAGTTCATTTACATTGCATTGGTGTATGAGCTTTACTACCTCTAGTCCTACCTATAATATCTTGATTGGAAGAAGCCGTAGACTTACGAGTTCCTTTGATCCTGAATCTCCCTCTCCTTTTTGTAGTATCCCAGATGACAATTTGATCACTCATGATTCCAATCCTTCTACGGAGTATAACTCTTCTCACTCATCTCATGATGAGGATGATGCTTTAAGAGTTCCTCCTGAACAAGTTAAAAAACTTTCAACCAAACTTGATAAAATGGGAAATTGGCTTATTCAAGAAAACCATAATCAAGATTCTATCCAATCTATAGAGGCTCTTAAGAAATTCCTTTGTGATATTGAGCAAGGTGTTAATCAATTGTGTGGTATTACTCATCTTGTGCATTTAAATGTCAAACCTTTAGCTCAAGAAGCTCAAGATCTAGGATTCATTCCTCTTGTCACTAGTGTGGAACCTTCTGTTAGAACTTGTAAAATCTTCATGGTTCCAAGCTTCTTTTCCTATCTCTGCAATTTTTCCTAGCCTCTGGCTCAAACCCTAAGTCTTATTTGGTCCAAAATCATGAAAAAACTCTAAGTCTTATTTGGTCCAAAATCATGAAAAAAACCTAAACCTCTAAGACTTGTTCTATTTCTGTGTTGCTTTTTCATGCCACTTAAGTTAGAATTTTCCATGTGTGCATTACCCTTTTCACGTTGCTCGCTTGATCTCCTAACCTAAGCCTAATATTCTTTTTCATCCAGCGATCATGTGATTACCTTTTGTCGCTAAGTCTCCAAAGGATATGGCATATTCTCTTTTTGTCATGAGACTTAGCGGCCGTTGATTTCAAATCAGATCAGAGGTGGTTGTGTAATCGCCAGATATGGACCATGGTTAGAGAAGGGTCAACTTGTGGTCAATTTAGTGATTAGATATCAATTTTTAATGTTCATGTAAATTGGTCAAATCCAGTGGCTGTTGTTAAGTCTTAAGGCCAAAGATGCAATGTTTTTACCTTCAAGGGAAAGTGACGAGAGGACGCATGTCCATGTGGGCCTGAGAGATGGTCATAAAGAAAGGTTAACCGGTGGACATGTCAGATCTAATCCAATGGTTTTTGGAATTCCTTAAGCCGAAGATGCAGAGATTTTACCTTCAAGGCAATGCGACAACGTGCCACGTGTCTGTGGCGAGCTACCCTGAGCCAAGTAGATATAAAGGTTAAGGGTCATGCAGTTTCAAATGGATCGGATGGTGTTCGTATTGCCTTCATCTCAAGATGCACAATATCTACCCTTTGAGGCATTGCAACGGAGTGCCATGTGTCTTTACTAATGCCATCATCAACAAATTCAAAGTAGGTGGATTGTCTGGTCAGCACAGGTTAGATGACAAACAAGATTTTTTAGGATGAATGATAAGGCACCATGTGGATGTTATTGGGACCTATGTTTGTGAAGGTAAGAGTGATTAAAGGGTGGAAAAGTCAATTTTAATCTGACGGTAGGCATAAACCCTTAATCTGAAGTAGCTCGACATCTAACCTTTAAGGGAAAGTGTCATGCTACTGCATGTCCAGATCAATGATAAGGGAGTCATGAAGGAGTTTCAATGTGACATCTAGTAGTGGTGGGGTTTGTGCATTATGGTCTTGGAAGCCCAGTTTCTGAATGTAACCATGGTTGAGAAATTTTCTCATGACTTGGAGACATGAGGCAAATCAATTGATTAGGGTTAAATTTAAGTTATGCCCAAGGACAGAGAAAGGTTAAAGTGCAGACAAGTTTGGAAAGATCATTTGGTAGGTGCAAAGGCTTTCATCAAAGCTACTTGATTTTTAATCATTAAGCGATTATGACTATACGACATGTGGCAGATTATATTCTTGTGCCCGGGTAACTAAAGAGGATCAATGGCTCAATTTTAAAGTTGGTAAAGTATTCAATCCCAATCATCAGATTCTTTTTTCATGCCACCTGTAGCCATTGTAACAGAATTTTAAATATTCAAATGTATTCACAGAGGGTTTCATAAAGATCAACAGATATTTGTTCTTAGAGACATTAATGACCTAACTTGATCTTTTTGGGCGGCTCTGCACAGCTGTTGAAGACCAAATGGATGGAAATCTGATATATGGGAATGCATTTATATCTAGACTTAATAGGAATAGTTTTATAATCAGAGGGTAAATGAATATAGAGCCGCTTGGTCACTTCTGCATTTATGGAGCCAATTTCATAGCCATGCCATGGAATTTATTGCATATTAGAGTGTTGCACTCATATCCATGGATTGGAGAATTAATTACAGATCAGATTGCACAGATTGAAGAGATGAATTCAGGGTTTCAACTTGACATCAGAATTGAATTTTATATTTGATTGGTTGTTAAACCTAACCCTAAATGGTCTGAAGCTTGTAGCATTCTTGTTCCTATAAAAGAATATTCAAGACCATTTAGAAAGGGCTGGAGAATTGGGAAAGTAGAAAGAATTAGGCTAATACTTGTTTCTAGTCTAGAAGATAGCAAATGTAGTTCAGTGGTATTGAAATAGGAAGAAAGTTCTATAATATTTTGCATATTATCTAATTACATATTCCATTCTCATACTGATTCAAAAATAGTTTTCATTGTACTTAACATAATTTCTTCTCATATTTGAGTCTCTCCTTTGTGTTGTCAGTGGAATTGTGAGTTTTCTAGCTTACTGTATGAGTTCTTCTTATGTATATGTGTATTTCATTGGTATTTGATTAAGAATCAAACTAAACTCCTTTGAATACTACATTAATTATTTTTTATATCTACTTGAGGATCCTTTAGTGAGCAATCTGAAAGTTCTTATTCTATAGCATAAAAATTTAATAAAAGAACAAACTCAAATAACTAATTTCATCCTAACATGATCTATGCATACCTCAAATCATGGAAGCTAAACATGCATATAATTGAATGTAAATGATAAACAAGACTGAACTACTCAATAATATGCAAACCTCCAAAGAAGATGAAGAGAGTTTATTTATTGTAGATTGGAATGTGGTTGCTCACAATCCTGCAGCATAACAATGTGATGAAAAATCTTGTTGAAGGAGAGGAGAGGGCTCTTCTTTTATATATTTTTGAGGAAAATGGATGGTGGAGATTCAAAGTTGGGTGAAGGGCTAGGATTGCATAGGACTAATGATGTGGCCATGAGGTGGAAGCCAAGTGAAGACCAAGTGGATTAGGGTTTTGACCATTCAAAGGGGGAAAGATGCTCACACATGTGTGAGCAACCTTTGAAAGTGATGGGTCAATGACAAGGTGTAAGAAGGTGTAAGAGGGTGAGAAGACCAAAGTTTCTCACACATGTGTGAGAAACTTGAGAAAGTGATGGGTCAATGACAAGGTGTAAGAAGGTGTAAGAGGGTGAGAAGACCAAAGTTTCTCACACATGTGTGAGCAACTTGAGAAAGTGATGGCTCAAGGTTGAGTTCACATGTGAAGGGGGACAAAAGTGTATGTGTGTGTAAGAGTCACATGTGACTTGGGTTGTGTAAGAGTCACATGTGACTTGGGTTTTCTAATCCTTTGATTAGCATTGTGCAAATAATTAGGGAGTGATTAAGTGGAAGATTAGGATTCATTAGTGGCAAGTGGGGTAGAAGGATGGGTTAGGTTAGGGAAGTGAGGTTAGGTGAGGGTTAAAGTTAGGAGCCATGTGTTCAAATAGAATTAAATGCAATATTTAATTCCAAGTGGGAGAAAAAGGGATAGCTAGGTTAGTTTAATTAATTTAAGAATCAATCAAACTTTAGGGAAATGGATTAGGATAAGACTAAATAAATGTAAATTTATTTAATCAGGAATAGGGATAAAGAAGATTCTTAATTAAATAAATGTAAATTTATTTAATTAAAGGTAAGATAGGGATTATTAAATAAATAATAAATAT
>MU228259.1:1961493-1993077 GCA_018584345.1 Thuja plicata
AATAGCTTAGAGGGGGGGGGGGGTGAATCAGTGGTCTCAAAAATTTAACCTTTAAACTTTAATCCACCAATTTATACACCTCAGTTTATTAAGTCCCTATAAGATGTATGCCTTGAAATACTTGAAATAATTAACTATATGTCAGTTTACTTTGTCTGTCCTTATTCTCCTTTATTACCGATAAGTAGTAAAACTTATTTACCGATACTTAGTAAATATGCAGAGTATACCAATCAATCCATAAATACATATGTGAAATGTAAAACAATAAAGTAATAAACCATACACACATAACAAATGGATTTTAACGTGGAAACCCTGTTAAGGGAAAAACCACCTAGACCGGTACCCCAAATTTTTACTCTTCTGAAGTGAGCCCTGTTAGGAGCCAACCCTGTTAAAGGTTACAAACACACTGTTAAGTGCGACCTTGTTAGAGGATTTTTATACATAGGTTGTCACTTAGTATTTGGCATCTACGCTACCATCCTTGAATCAATCTTCAGACTATTAATAGGCTTTATGCTAATCTTACTAACATCCTTGAATCAGCCTCCTTCTTAGACTATCAATAGGCTTTAGGTAAGACCACTGCTACTATCATGAATCAACCTTTTTGGCAATCTGTTAGGATATACCTCAATTATAGAAGATTGTTAAGTCCTACTCTATTAAGAGACTTAATGCTTCAATGGTTAAACTTAAACATAATGACCTGTTTCTAATGCAACTTTGAATTGCAAATATTCAGATCTATTTATGTACAATACCTCTCTGATCAATGGATCAATTCAATTCCTTTGTACTTCACACTTTCTGCTCTGTGATGTTGTGCTTCACTGTTCATCAGTGTCTGCAGAATTCTTTAGCTCTCCCTTAGCTTGATTGATCAGGATTGTATGAAGTTTATCCTTCACCAATTTCTCTTCACCATCTTCTTTCAATTCACTCCCCTATGTATCTGAGTTCATGCAAAAATGAATTATTCTTGTCTCTTATATAGACATGATATTCCTTAATTCTTGATTCTTGATTCTTGGCGTGAAAAAAAATCGAGCCAATTTGATTTACTGCTTTAACTCCTAATTTATCTCGTAGTTATCTTCTTGCCAACTGTATAAATCAATTGCTTAACTGTGGTTGAATAAAAAAAAAAAAACAATCAATTAAGTCTATCTTTAAGCTTTGCAAGCTAGATATTTTGTCATTTTCTGATCTCTCTGTTCTGTCAGTCAATTCTGCAGTTTGTCGCCGGTGACAACTGCCACTTCTATCAGTGTAACTTCAGTTACCTTCAGAATCTCCATCCATCGGGCATCCTTGGATCTTTCTCGTCGGGAAACTCTATTTTCAGCTCATCGGGCATCCTGTGATTCTTCTTCATTAGGAAACACTGTCTTCTGCTCATCAAGCATCAGTGTGACTTTATCTCTGTCTTTACCAGTGGTGTGCACTCTGTCGGTGTTGTTTTTCACTTAGTGAATACATGAATTTTATGCATTGTTGAAAGCATAATCATTGTTCCATTGATTCTCTAAATTCTTTGGCATTATGTGTATGACCACATAGATGATATCAAGTTGACATCAATGACAATACAAACCATTAACTAATTTAATGTTTTGCATCATCTTCAACTTAACATTATCACACATTCAATCAGTTACATGTCATCAAATGATGATTATCCAAAGGCACTAAACATTTTTTAATAGAATCATGATATTTGAGTTAATTTGGTAGAGCCCACTATGTGAAGCAACACATCCACTCTTTTTGAGTTGCGCGGTTCTAACTTTGATTGCGTGCTTATTTAAGCTAACAAGGAAGTTGCTGAAGTGTTTCCTATAGCTGTCATGACCTTATCCTTGAGGAAGATACATATATCAATTCAAATGTGAGCGCTAAGTATAAAAATGAAGTGAAAAAGAAAAGACAAAGCAAAGAAGAAATTTAGACAGTAAATTTACATCATTCATCAGTTGAAGATCTATGTGAAGAAGCAAAAGAAGATTACAATTCATTGGAACTGATCAAGATAGCAGGTCTACTTAAATAGTTCATTATCAGATATAGTGTATATCTACCTTACAAAAGGTTACAACCTTCACCATTTGAGTAGTGAGCTCTTGGACAATGAGTCCTCACCCCTAATAGGGTTATTTGTAAAAGAATCCTGACAGGGTATGACCTTTGACTAGGTCTCTGTACTTATTGCATTGTAAAGATCAACTCCTAATAGGGTTGTAAGATCTTCTAACAAGGATCACTACAAACTAGTACAACTATTTGTGGGTGCTAATTCCCATTGCTATTTTTACCTAATTTGGTTGTCCCTATTACCAAAATTGTTTTGTTCAATTCTATGTTATCTTGTTGAGTTTATGGTTAAAGTTATTATGTTCTTAATTAAAAAAGAATTGAATCTTGTAGATAACTGATTCACCCCCCTCTCAGTTATCTCTTGGGATTATTCTTAACAATTGGTATTAGAGCCAAGTGCCTTGGAAAGAAAGATTAACACTTAAGGTAGATCAGATGGCATACTTTAGAAAAGAGAATCCTAAGTTTGATGGAGAGAATTATCTTGACTGGAAGAAGAAAATGATAACACATCTCCATTGCATTGGTTTTAAGATTTTTGAAATAGACACACAAGAAGTTGTTGTTCCCTCTCTGAAAGAACTTGCAAAATATGATGGTACTAGTAGACAAAAGGATGTATTCACCGCTAATGCAATTTCCAAGGAAGCCCTTATAAGTGCATTATCTGACAGTGAATTCTCTGAGGTTAAGAAAGTAGACAAAGCCTACACCATATGGAAGTATTTAGAAGATATGTTTGAAGGATATAATCAAGCAAAGAATGCATGGAGGAAGACATGGAAAAAGAAGTATAACAACTTAGAGATTCTACATGAAGAGAAATTTAGAGCTTACAATCAGAGGATTAATGAAGTGGTTTTAGGAATCAGAAAAAATGGTGGAGAAATTTTAGAGGAAGACATAATGGACAAACTAATGACTACATTAATAGCACATTATGAAAGAAAGATAAACATCTTGGATGAAACCATGAAATTTTCAAAAGACTTCAAGAGAGAGACTTTGATCAGAAAAATCTCTGCATTTGAGATATCAAGATTGAAGACAGAACCCAAAAGTGAAACATCTTTCAAAGCCTCAGTCCATGGTAAGAAATCCTTGAGTAGCTCTAGTAATAATGAGAAAGAAGAAGTTGATATAGAGCTAGAATAAATCATTGCTATGATAGCTAAGAAGGAAAGAAAAGGTAAAGGAAAATATAAAGGATAGCTACTATTCAAGTTTTTCATGTAACAAAGTTGGCCACTTTGCATCCAAGTGTCCTACAAGAGGCAAGAAGTACAAATCAGATTACAAGCCCAAATATACTAAGGAATGCTATCATGCTGAAGATGGTGTAACTAATGATGATTCAGGAGAAGTTAAAATTGGATTAATTTCCATTAAAGACATTGAGAAAATTCTTGAAGAAATGGACAAAGAAGATGAAAAGAAAGCACAAGAGTTAGCATTAGTTTCCAAAGTAGACATCAAACCTGACTAGATCATTGATAGTAGATACTGACATCACATGACAAGAGACAAAGATATATTTTTCCATCTAGACAAGTACAAAGGTGGTATGGTTAGATTTGGAGATAACACTCTCAAACCTATCATAGGCAGAGGTTCTATTACCTTAGATGGAAAGAACAAGATATATGATGTTCTTTATGTTTATGGTTTACATCATAAACTAGTAAGTGTTGGAAAATTGCTTGACAAAGGATATCAGTTGGAATTCAAAGATAACAAGTGCATCATTAATAACAAACAAGAAGATATGGTTGCATTAGGATCTAAGACTAAAGGTAATGTCTTTCAGCTCAATTCAGAAGTAAGTTGTTTTGTTGCAAAAGTAGATGACAGTTGGCTATGGGACAAAAGACTTTGTCATATCAATTTTGACAACATAGTAAAGATAAGAAATGTAAAGGCAGTAAGAGACCTTCCTAGTGTTGCAAGCCTAGTTGATACTATGTGCAGGGAATGTGTGATGGGAAAGCATGTAAGGAGCTCATTCAAAAGCAAGAAGAACTCAACAGAAAACAAATTGGATCTAATGCATACACAATTATGTGGTCCTACTCAAAGAAGATCATACTATGGAGAAATTTATTTTATTTTGTTTGTTGATGATTTTTCAAGGATGATGTAGGTTGCGTTCTTAAAGGATAAGTCTAAAGCTTTTGAGAAGTTCAAAATATTCAAAGCTAAAGTTAAAAATGAGTCTGGCTTAAAACTAAAGTGTCTAAGATTAGATAGAGGAGGAGAATTCACCTCTAACCAATTTTATGAGTATTGTGAAGAACATGGGATCAAAAGGCAGTTGAGTGCTCCTAGAACCCCTCAATAGAATGGGATTGCAGAAAGAAGGAATAGGATCATAGTTGACATAGTGCACACTATTATGATAGAAGGAAAGTTGCACACACCTATTGGAGAGATGCAGTCAATACAATAGTCTATACTATCAATATAATTCAATTAAGGTCAGGCACAGATAAGACACCTTATGAACTTTGGTTTGGTAATGTACCTACAGTAAAATAATTCAGAATCTTTGGAAGCAAATGCTACATCAAGAGAGATGATGGTGTTGGTAAGTTTGATGCTAGAAGTGATGAAGGTATTTTCCTTGGTTACTCTACTAAAATAAAAGCATGTAGATGTTTTAACTTAAGATTGAAGAGAATAATTTAAAGTACACATGTGAAGATTGATGAGAAGTTCATGATTCAAGAAAGATACTATGATTATGCACTTATGATTGAAGATGAACCCAGGCCTAGCAGTAAGGAAACTGTTATTGAAGAAATGTTTGATTGTATTGATGTAACATGCAATGACCCTGAAATAAGCAAAGAAGAATCACAGATAACAGATGAGGATGCCACACCTAAAGTTCCAAAATTCACAACCAGATACCATTCAAAGGATGATATCATTAGAGATCAGAGCAGTAGAGTTTTGACAAGATCTAAAGAAAAAGGTTTAACAGTTGATGAAGAGGTATGTTTACTTTCACAAATTGAACCCTTAAGTGTTGAAGATGCATGTAATGATTCAGATTGGCAAAAAGTAATGGAAGTAGAATTAGATCAGATAATCAAGAATGATACATGGTAATTGGTTCCTAGACCTTGTGACAAAAATGTGATTGGAACAAAGTGGATATTTAGAAATAAGATGAATGAAGAAGGTATAGTGGTAAGAAACAAAGAAAGACTGGTATGTAAAGGATATGTGCAAAGAGAAGGAATTGACTATTCTGATACATTTTCCCTTGTGAGTATTTTGGAAGCTATAAAGTTATTTTTAGCCTATGCAACATTCAAGAACTTCAAAGTATATCAGATGGATGTCAAGTCATCCTTCCTGAATGGTGACTTGAAGGAAGAAGTCTACAAAGAGAAGCCTGAAGTATTCAAACTTTCAAACAAACCAGACATGGTATGCAGACTAAAGAAACCCCTCCATGGACTTAAACAAGCCCCAAGAGCATGGTATGAAAGATTTGATGGTTACTTGATAAAGATTAGATTCAAAAAGGGAGCAACAGACTGTAACTTATTTATCAGAGAGACAATTGAAGGATTACTACTTGTTGCTATCTTTATTGATGATATTATTTTTGGAGGTAATGAAAAGCTTGGTGTAGAATTTCAAAAAGAGATGCAAAGTGAGTTTGAAATGAGCATGATTGGACCTATCTAATATTTTTTGGGATTGAATGTAAAACAAACAAACAAAGGCATATTCATAAATCAGTCTAAATATGTGAAGGAGATATTGAAGACTTTAAAAATGGAAGATTGCAAAACAGTAAGCACCCCCATGATAACAGGAAGCAAGATTTCTAAAGAGGATGATTCCACAACAGTTGACAAGACACTATACAAGTCTATGGTTGGAAAAATCATATATCTCACTCAATCTAGACCTGATATTTCTAATGTAGTTGGCATTGTTGGAAGATTTGTAGCTAAACCTAAACAAAACCACTTAATGGAAATAAAAAGAATATTCAGATACTTAAAGGGAACTATAGACTATGGTTTATGGTATCCTAACTTAGAGAATATACAACTTTGTGTGTATACTAATGTTGATTGGGCAGGTTGTGTTGATGAAAGAAAGAGTACCTCAGGAGGAGCAGTATTCCTTGGAGACAGATTGGTCACTTGGAAAAGAAAGAAGTAGAATTGTATTTCTCACTCAACAGCTAAGGTAGAATATGTAGCAGCAACATTGAATTGTTCTAAAATTGTTTGGATTAAATAGATGATTAAAGACTTTGGTATTCAGAGTGATTATCCTATTGTTATTCACTATGATAACATTGGCACTATCAATATGTCAAAGAACCATGTGATGCACGCAAAGACAAAACACATTGAAATAAAATATCATTTTCGAAGAGAAAAAGTTGCAGACAATGAAGTAAATTTGGATTATGTAAGCACTAAAGAACAATTAGCAGATATTTTTACAAAGCCTTTATCAAAAGATACTTTTGAGTATCTCAGGGAGAAGCTAGGAGTAATTCCCTTTCCTAAGTTTGATTAGAATTTGCAGAAAGAACATCAGTCCTTGGTGACTGATGAATGTTTGACTACTCTACTTCTAGAGTAGTACCTGTGCTTAATTATTTTTGGCGCCCTTTTCCATTGATGTCAAAGGGGGATTATATAGTAAGGGGGAGCATATACTCTAGGGGAGTATTCAGTAATGAAAAATGAAGTAAAAAGAGGTGCAACAGTTAAGAGGAACTTTTGATGAGGATATTGAGAAGATTTTTAAAAGAAAGAGGATACTTTGGGTTGATGGTATTTTTCATATCATATGTTGCATCAATTTCAAAGGGGGAGATTGTTGGAGATTTTCTTCTGTGCAAATAGTTGATTGTATGTTTTTCATTGATGACAACATATAATATATAGCAGTGTCATGTATGCAATTATTAGTACATATATTATGGATCCTTGTGTGTTTACATCTATGTTGTAGACATGTTCTGGATGCCATGTTCATACACGTAGATTTAGATATGTAGTTTCAGTTGAGTTACGTTAATCTATTTTGGCAGTTACAGTTTTTGGAGATTATCTGTTAAGAGCTGACATATTTACATTGTTTCTTGAGTTGTGCCTATCTTCAGGATATGCATGTTTTTATTCATGTTTAGTTATGAGTTAATGATGATTATCCAAAGGTGCTAAATGTGTTTTAACAAAAGCGTGATTTTGAGTTAATTTGGTAGAGCCGACTATGTGAAGTGACACGTCCACTCTTTTTGAGTTGCGCAGTCCTAACTTTGATTGCGTGCTTAGTTAAGCCAACAAGGAAGTTGTTGAAGTGTTTCCTATAGCTTTCGTGACCTTATCCTTGAGGAAGATACATATATCAGTTCAAATGTGAGCGCTAAGTGTAAAAATGAAGTGAAAAATAAAAGACAAAGCAGAGAAAAAAGTTAGATAGTAAAGCTACATCATTCATCAGTTGAAGATCTATGTCAAGAAGAAGAAGAAGATTACAATTCACTAGAACTAATCAAGACAGCAAGTCTACTTAAATAGTTCATTATAAGATATAGTGTTATAGAAGGTTGCAGCCTTCACCATTTGAGTAGTGAGCTCTTGGACAGTGAGTCCTCACCCCTAATAGGGTTATTTGTAAAAGACTCCTAACAGGGTCTGACCTTTGACCTGGTCTCTGTACTTATTGCATTGTGAAGATCAACTCCTAACAGGGTTGCAAGATCTTCTAAAAAGGATCACTATAAACTAGTACAGTTATTTGTGGGTGCTAATACCCATTGGGGTTTTTACCTAATTTGGTTTTCCCCATTACCAAAATTGTGTTGTTCAATTCTGTGTTATCTTGTTGAATTTATGGTTAAATTTATTATGTACTTAATTAAAAAAGAATTGAATCTTGTAGATAACTGATTCACCCTCCCTCTCAGTTATCTCTTGGGACTATTCCTAATAGGAGTCTCAATGTGACATTTGGCAGTGGTGGGTGCATGGTTTATGGTCTTGGTCACCCAGTTTCCAGATGTAACCATGGTTGAGAATATTTTCTCGTGACTTGGAGACATGAGGCAAATCAGTTGATCAGGGTTAAAGTTAAGTTATGCCTGAGGACAAAGAAAGGTTAAAGTGCAGACAAGTTTGGGAAGATCGTGGGGTAGGCACAAAGGCTTTCATCAAAGCTGCTCAATTTTTAATCATTAAGTGATTACACCTATGCGACATGTGGCAGATTAGATTCTTGTGCCTGGGTAACTAAAGAGGATCAATGACTCAGTTTTAAAGCTGGTAAAGGTTTCAATCCCAATCGTCAAATGCTTTTTCCACACCACCTATAGCCCTTGTAATAGAATTTTAAACATTCAAATGTATTCACAAAGGGTTTCATAAAGATCAATAGATATTTGTTCTCAGAGACAATAATGAACCGACTTGATCTTTTGGGTGGCTCAACACAGTTGTTGAAGACCGAACGGATGGAAATCTGATATATGGGAATGCATTCATATCCAGACTTAATATGAATAGTTTTATAATTAGAGGGTAAATGCATACAAATCCTCCTAGACACTTCTACATTTATAGAGCCACTTTCACAGTCATGCCATGGAATTTATTTCCTATCAGAGTGCTGCGCTCATATACATGGATTGGAGAATTAATTGTAGATCAGATTGCACAAATTGAAGAGATGAATTAAGGTTTTCAACTTGAAATTAGAATTGAATTTTATATTTGATTGGTTGTAAACCCTAACCCTAAATGGTCTGAAGCTTTTAGCATTCTTGTTCCTATAAAAGGACCATTTAGAAAGGGCTAGAGAATTGGGAAAGTAGAAAGTATTAGGCTAATACTTGTTTCTAGTCTAGAAGATAGTGATGTAGTTTAGTGGTATTAAAATAGGAAGAAATTTGTATAATATTTTCCATATTATCTAATTTCATATTTCCTTGTCATACTGATTTAGAAATAGTTTTCATCATACTTAATATAATTTATTCTCATATTTGAGTCTCTCCTTTGCATTGTCAGTGGAATTATAAGTTTTCTGGCATACTGTATGATTTTTTCTTATGCATATGTGTATTTCATTGGTATTTGATTAATAATAAAACTAAAATCCTTTGAATAATATATTAATTTTGTTTGATATCTACTTGAGGATCCTGTAATGTGCAATCTAAAAGTTCTTATGTTTATGGTTTTGAATCTATGCCTAGTAAGGTGTTCTAGTTTCGTTATTGTATGTTGGTTTTAGCCCAATGGATAAGGCACTGATCTGAGATTAGTATTCCTATTCTGATATCCTCCTAGAGTTGTTTGGCTATGTTCTATCCCACAAATATAAATCAAACTCTATAAAAATTCTTTACCTTTTGAGGTGTTGTCCTACTTATTCCACCCATGGTAGTGGAGAGTCACTGAATGCTAGGCTAGCATTTACTAATTACTTACCATTCATCTATTGTTCAAATACAGAAGTAGAAGGTGTGTTAAAGAGTTGAGTTTATCCTGGATTAGGTTTACCTACCTTGGTTTTGCAGAGCCAGAAGCAGAAGAGGGCAGTCTTGACCCTATAGTTGGTCCAGTTACCTTACAGAGCTCTCACACTTGGAACTAACCTCTCCTAACATCAATATTAAGTTATATTAGTTTCTCAAGTTAGCATAAACATTTTCAAACACCAACACCTTCTTTCATTCCTTTACCTAGCATTCCTACTTACACTCCTCCTTTAATGACTACATCTCTTCCATTTACCAATCCTCTAGCTTCAAATCTTCCACTTACATCTCTTCGTGTGAGTGTTCCACCAGTGTCTCAACCTACCTCACAACCTTCTTACCATATTTTTCCTTTTACATATTCCAATCCTCTTCCAACTATGGTTCCAAGTGTTCCATTGGTTGTGTCTTCTATTCCCACCACTTCCTACACTTTTCCTAGTGTTCCTAATGTTTCCATGCCTCCTATTTATTCTAATGATTCCACAATCACTAGTTTGGCTCAAACTATGTCCTCTTTACAACAACAACTTGTGTCCTTAACTCAATCTAAATTTAGTATTCCTACATGTGACATGGGTAGTCCTTTATCCCTAGACATTATTCGTGATCCTTTCCCTTAGCATGATGATATGCCTCGTCTTGAGAATTACAATGGTAAGGGATATCCTATTACTCATGTTAAAACATTTCAAATCCTTTGTAGTGACTATGCTCATGACCATAGGATTTTAGCCAAGTTGTTTGCTAGAACTTTTCATGATAAGGCCTTGCAATGGTATTGTTCCTTGCCTCCTTATTCTATTGATTCTTTTCCAAAACTTGCTAATGACTTTATCCAATAGATCCAAAATAATATTGGTCTGCAAGTGTCCTTAACTGATTTGATGCATTGTAAACATAATACTAAAGAAAAAATGACTGAATTTATTGGTAGATTTAAGCATTTGTATGCTCAAATTTCTTATCATGTTTCGGATATTGATATTCAACATATGTTTATTTAAAATTTACAAAAGGATATTAGAGATAAGATCCTGCTTACTAAATTTACCTCTTTTCAACAACTTTGTGCAGCACTTCATCATTATCAATTATAATTTGAGAGAAAAACTCCAATGGCTCCTGTTCCAGTTGATAAGAGTGATGCTACTCCTAATCCTAACAAGTTTCAGAAACCTAAAAATTATGTCAAGATAAATAAACAAGAAAATGCAGTTGTTGATCAAGTTGCTATTGCATCCCATAATGCCACTTCTACATCCACTGCTTTTCATTTGAGTCGTACATTTACTCCTCTTTCTGAATCTTTACATTCTATTATGAGTAAATTGTTGAATGCTAATATGATTACTTTACATCCTATTTGACCTCTTCTTCCTACTATGATGGCATCCAAATCCTTTGATCCCAAAGCCTTTTGTTAATACCATCGTCAGAATGGCCATGATACTAAGAAGTGTTATTCTCTAAAACATAAGTTCAAGATTTAATTTATTTTAATGCTTTATCTGTTGATAATTTTGATGGTAGTGTGAAAAAATATTTCTCTCCTCCTAATCAAAATCTCCAAATCTATATGAATCCTTTACCTACACATGATACTAATACCATTGCTCAACCATCTTCTGTGGATATTGTTTATGATTCAAAGATGGATGATCTCAATCATATTGTTAACCATGTGGAGCATGTTTTTTTTCCTCAACCTATATCTCCACCCCAACCTCAATCTCAACCTCTTGTTCAAGTTCCTTCATCTCAAACTCAACTTCAAGTTCCACCTCAACCTAAGCCTAAACTAACACCTTAACCTAAACCTTGAAAACAACCTAAGAATAAAATACCTAGGGAACTCTCAATCACCTTTGATGATTTTGAGACTATTAAGGATCCTGATGGTCCCCTCTACATTTATGCTAGGCTTGCTAAGATACTTACGCATGCTTGTCTTGTTGATCCTACTTCCTTAGTCAATTTCATTACTGGAGAAAACCTTTTTATGAAGAACTTACAATGTGATTATTATGATACATCTCATGTGTGGATCCAAACTTGTAATGGTTTTCTCTATCCATCATTTGGTTCTATTAATTTTCCTGTTGAACTTTGTGGTAAAGTTGTGGACACTACCTTTGTTTTCATCCCTACTTCTCATCAATTTCAAGTTAAGCTTGGTTTTCCTTGGCTACTTCCATACATGTCGTTGCTTCTCTTATCCATAAGTATATCAAGTTCATTCATGATGAAGAAGTGAATACAATTAATCATAGTTTATATCAACCTTCTAGGCCTAGGGATTGTGCTACCCTTGACTTATTTTGTCCTTCATTACCTAATTCATGTTCTTCTCAACCTGATAACCTTTTTCGCTCATATCAAGCCTATAAACATCACAAGACTCTTGAGTTAAGCATGCCTCAGATAGATCTTAACCAATATATTTTTCATACTCCTTCCATACCTCATTTATCTATTACCTCTATTTCTATTAATCAAGCTTCTAGTATAACTTTTCAGTCCACTATAAGTCCTACTAATCCTCCTATAGAACCTGTGAAGAAACCGGTTGTTCTTCCTCCTAGTTCTCAACATATTTCAAATAAGACAAAACATAACTGATCTTCTAATGAACATTGTAAGAAGCATCAGGCTCAAGCTAAGGCCCATGCCTCTGTTCTTCAAAATTATTTACCTTCTTTTCAACAACCTATGCTTGATGTGTTGGAAGAATTTAATTTTAATATGTTAGTAATAACTGAGGGGGGGGGGGGGGAACCAGTGGCCTCAAANCCTTCTTTTCAACAACCTATGCTTGATGTGTTGGAAGAATTTAATTTTAATATGTTAGTAATAACTGAGGGGGGGGGGGGTGAACCAGTGGCCTCAAATTTTAATCCTTAAATCAACCCTTAAATATTATTACCACTTTTAAGCCTCTGGTTATACTCATTCCTACAAGATGAATGCCTTGAAATACTTATAACAAATTACTACTTGTCGGAATGCTTTGCAAAACCTCCTTTTGTATGTTTACCGATAAGGAGTCTTTTATTTACTGAAGCACAGTAAATAACTAGAGTATACTGATCAATTCAGAATTGCATATGTAAAATGTAAAATAGTGAAATAATGAAACATAAACACATAACACATGGATTTTTAACATGGAAACCCTATTAAGGGAAAACCCACTGGGACCGGTACCCCAAATTTTTACTCTTCTGAAGTGAGCTCGGTTAAGAGCCAACCTATTAAAGGTTACAAACACACTATTAGGTGTGACCTTGTTAGAGGATTTAAAAGATAGTTTGTCACTTAGTATCTAGCATCTAATGCTACCATCCTTGACCAAACACTCACTTGGCCTGTCAATAGGTATTGGGCATATCCAATGCTACTTTGTATGATCAAAATTTTTGATACTCCTTGGGATGTATCTCAATTATAGAATACTTTTAATTCCTACTCAATTAAGAGACTTGATGATTCAATGGTTAAACTGGAATAGTAAAGTGATATGTTCACACATATGACTTGAATTGTAGATTTTTCAGATCTATTGTAAGTGCATTACCTCTCTGATCAATATAATAAATTTAATACCTTTCCTCCACACTATTCTGCTATGTAATTTTGTCCCACTGTTCATCAATTTCTGCAGAATCTAGCTCTTTCCTCAGCTTGTTGATCAGGTCTCAATGAAGACTTTCTTCTCCTTCAGAATCTCTTCAGCATCTTTCCTCTTCTCTCTTTTTCTTCTTTTTTCCCCCAAATTCGTAATGAATTAGGTTGTCTCTTTATAGACATGATTTCACCATTTCTTGGATTTCTTGATCTTGGCGTGATCCACAATTCTTGCCACTTAGATTTAAAGCAAAACTCTAGTTTTATCTCAAAGAGATCTTTTTGCCAACTCAACAAATCAACTTTAAAAGAATTAATTATCTCCAGCTTTATCTTGTCGATTAAAACAATGATAAGTGCCAGTTAAGTCTATCTTTAGCTCTTGATAGCTAAGCATTTTTTTGTTTCTGAACTCTTTGTTTTGTCGGTCAACACTTTAGTTAGTCATTGGTGATAACTGATTGTTCCATCGGTGTGACTTCAGTTGTCATTAGGATCTCTGTCCTTGTCTTATCCATCAGGAAACACTATAATTCTGTCCGTCAGGTTACATTGTGCTTTTCTCATCGGGAAACAGTGTGACTTTTCTCATTAGTAATGTTGTGCATTTTCTCATCGGGTAACACTGTGAATTTTCTCTTTTACTTTGACTGTCGGTGTGTACTCTGTCGGTGTATACAGTCACTTTGTGAAGACTTGACTTATATGCATTACTGATAGCATAGCCTTTGATTCATCTGTTCTTTGAATTCTTTGGTAGTATGTCCATGGCCATACAGATTATATCAAGTTGATATCAATGACAATACAATACATCAACTTAACATCTTCAAACATTCAATCAATTATAGTTCATCAATCTCTCCCTTTGGCATTGATGGAAACACACTACATTATTACACTATATTATCACTAATACAATATGAAATATAACAGTTGGAGTTCATCAATCTACCAATCTTATCTACTATAACCAATACAAATATCTGGTCCTTGGTAAGCTTCTCATGGCTTAGATTTGATTCTTGCAGCTTTTTGTCTATCTTCAATCCCTTCACTTGATAGATGTAGAATATTTCTTTCTCTGATGTGATGTGTTCTTCTTCTATGTCAAACTCTCTCCCTTTGATTGTTCTCTTTTCTTTTGATGTCTTTTGTCAATCAATTTTCTCCCTTTGTATATACTCTCCCTTTCTGTTTACATCTCTCCCTTTGGATAATGTAATGGATATGATCTCTCCTTGGTGTTATAATCTCTCCAATGGATGTAATCTCTCTCAGATGTGATAATGGATATAATCTCTCCCTTTGACAACAATGCCAAACAAATATTTTTGACAGTAATGCCAAACAAATCCTTTCTATTTGTAGACACTTGAAAATGGACAGGCTTGTGACTTTACATTAAAAACACTAATTTTCATCTATTAATTAATGGTTTTTAATCATTAATTAATCATCTATTTTTCTTTAAATTCATTCCCCAAATCATCTAATCAAATTCCCAAAATTAATTAAATAATTAATTCTATTAAATTAATTAACCTTAATTGATAAATTACCATTAATTAATTAATTAAATTCAATTTCCTATAGTTTAAATTCAAATATTTAAACTTACTAATTAAATTCTCCCAGTTAAATTAATTTAATTTCATTCAATAAAGCAATTCTAAATAAAAAAGAATTCAATTATCTCACATGTTGAAAAATTTAATTAAATAAATGAATTAAATATTCATTTATCTTCAAAGAGATAACTCCAATTAGATCACATGGGTTACTCCACTCATCTCTCTAGTCCACATGGGTAACTTCACCCACCTCTTCAGTTCAAAAAGGTAACTAACCATTAGCTCTTCAGTCAACCAAACTCTATCTCCTCTTTACCAAATGAAGAGGTGGAGTTTACTGATGGCTTCTCTAGTTTCTTTTAATCTCAACCATTTATATCCCTATCTCTGTGATTGATCTCAACCGTTCGTATCATCACCAATTCCTATATAATAAACCCTTCATAACCATTTGAAGGATCCAAGATTTCAAGCTCTTGTGCGCTATTACTATGTCATTTTGGTTCTAGCATTCAAGCCATCTTGCAATCACACACTCGTTTCAATTAGAAAATTCTTGACACTTCTCAAGTCACAGACGCTGCCCACACCAATACTAAGAATTAAGAACATCATTTTGGAAGGAGTAGAGAGAGACAATAGAAGCTTCAAGCGCTTCAGGGTTTGCATTCATTTATTTTCCTTTCTTGTGCTTGTACATTTTATTGGTTATGTTTCAAGTTATTCATTTTAGTAGTTCTTGTGTGCTTGATTTATATCACTGTAAAACCTTTGCTACTAACCCTTGCCTTTGGAAAGCTTGGGAAACACAGATCATGATTGAAGGAGGCATAAATTTTGGTGAACTCAACGTGAAACAAATAGCCTGATTATCTGTTACAGACAACAAATAGAATTGATCAATCACAGCCGTATGACCGCAAATCTAAAAATCTGTATTTTTTTTATATCTGTGTTATTTCGCAATTGCTGGTATTTTGTCATAATCAACAAAATTATGCCGCAATTGACTGGTTTAATACCGCAATCGATTGTAGGTTTCCACATTTCTTTTCTATCATCTTCTGGGCCTCTATCTTTTCTACAGTTTGTTGTAATTGATTCACGGGTGCCGCAATTAGAAGAATTCTACCGCAGTCGACAGACATAGACCGCAATTAACCGATCCAGACCACAATTGATTGTGCATTAGCGCAACTGAAAATTATTTGCCACAATTGCTAATTTTGGGCCGTAATCACCTGTTATTTACCGCAATTGCCCGTGCATCGCCGCAATTGCCTGCAAGATTTCTCATCAAGGCCAAATTCTTCATCTTGCTATTTGAAAATATGATACTTTCTTTATTTTTCTGCAAGACGGTGAATTCCGACAAACAAGAAGGTAAGTTTTTGGTGAGTATCATTCATTGTTTCAAATTTACACATATTCTCACTTTGTAAAACTCCTTTTGATACTAACTTGTTTAAACAAAGCAAACTAAAAGGAATTCACTTGTCATTTGGGTTTAAAAATAATAGTGTTTGTCAAACATCTCACATTTCACACTTCAGATTTGGGCTTAAAATTGACATGGGGACTAAAATTGAACAAGGCAAAAAATCTCTGAAATTGGTGCATTAAAATTAAACAAGCAATCAACACCTACTTTTGGGCTTAAAATTGAACACTTGTACTTGTATGGTGGTGAAGCTTAGTTCAAATTTCAAACTTTTGGAGCTTAATCAATTTACCTTGTGTCTTGAGTTTTGGGTGCACTTGCACATACTGTTAGATTACAAATCTTTATACTTTTTTAGAAATGCCTGTCTAGGGAATGTGCTTCTTCCTCGTAGAATGACCTTAAACTGGTAATCATTCCGATCGGTATATAAACAAGGCGCGAACCAAAGTTCCATCTTATCTAGCCAAGCTCGGGCAAGGTGTGTTGGTGATAGTCTAGATTGGGTGAATATCCCTAAGGAGCCAGCGTGATCAACTAGGCTCTTAAGTGAGTCACACACATACAAATTGATTGGAGAGACACCACAGACCCTTACTACAACCTTGATTAATTAGAGGCCAACCTATTTTACCTCTGAATAGGTACCTTATTATAGTGTAAGGGGTTTCATAATTTCCCCCCAAGATTCCCAACATATGTGTCCCATGGTATTTGTGTAGTGAAAGAGATCTTCACTCCACGAAAACAATACATGGAAATGGAAAAAACACAGGCACCTATGTTTTGGACCTTTGTGTCCTAGTAGCGTGACAATTATTGTGTGAGCTAACAGACATTCAAGCATTGGGCCTATAACATTGTATTATGAAGCCATTGACCTAGACTAATCTGACTGTTCATTGTTGAGACCTTGTGAAAACCTTGTGCAACTTGAAAAAGTTGTAGAACATACACATTATCAGTCTTCATTCTTCAAAACATAGTGCCTGTCGTGCTTATTTCTTTGATAAGTTTCTGAAAATGCAAAACAAAACATCCAAATTGTCAAAATGAGTCAAACATGTTAAATTCTAGGGTTGTCAACATCAACTATCTTGCAAATTAGAAACTTTGTTCCAAAATATCAAAATTGTCAAGCAGTGATATCCCTCTTTTAGTCTTTTTGAGACTATTTCTCATTTACCACAATAGCCCACATTGTGTCAAATTGAAGGAAGCCTGCCACAATTATCTTGTTTATTGCCACAATCATCTTTTTTATTACCGCAATTGGTGATAAACTACCACAATAGACCTTTTACTTTACTGCAATCGATGGAGTTGCACCGAAATTGACCAGAGATATTTTATTCCTATTTTGACCTAAAAACCTTGAAAGAACTCTTCATTTGGTTTCCAAAACTAGTGTCTATCATAGGAAAATGTGAAGAACATTGTGTGAATCTCTAATTATCAAAGATCATCCCTTCTCTGAAAAGCACGATTATTATCAAAAACATTGTTAGTTCGAAAGCTCAGACTCGAAATACCTTGATCTCATCATATCAAACATCATCATCTTTATCAAAGTGACTTTGTCCAAGGCAAAGGTCACCAAATATTATCTTTTTATCATCACCACTTTGAGATCAAGCTATATCAAAATCTATCCTTAGAATTACCCTTGTCCAAAACATAACTCAGACTTCCTTAGAAAGGATTTTTCTTCCTTGTTTTCTTTATATCACTTGTTTTAGTTACAAAAGTTGGACCACACTATGTCTCAAACACCTCATGGAGGGCCTTACACAAGGTCTAACACTAGAACTCAACTTGACGAGTCATATATCAATAGATTCCCCACTTGGGAAATAGAGTGAGAGAATGATCCTTTCATGAATACCAGTTCTGCTCTATTCATTAAACAACCTTGTAGGGCAGCTTTTTTCCAAGATACCACAGAAGTGGAGCTTGAAGATGTGGAGAAAGATTCTTACTCCACAAAAGTAGTTGATGCTATTATAGAGAGGAACCATGAACATTACTTAGCCATGCTAATAAAGAAGGGAGTCAAACTCCCCGCTGAATTCAGTGTATCGACCATATGGCCCAAAAACCCTCTCACTGGTCAAAACACTACTCAGCCTCCTCAGATACTACCTGTTGTCTCTCAAATATTCCCACCATTGGTATTACCCACTTTGACACAGAAAATACCCAATCAAACCAATGAAGTGACCCAAGCCTACACATCTTCCACTCAAAGCATGATAGGCTCACAACTAAGTGCACCCATGGTCACTAGTATGCCTCCACCTCTGGTCTCCTGGCCAGGACAATCAAGCTCACATTCTATGCCTTCCATCCCACCAAACACCAACTATTCTGAAACTATGTCACTGCTATAGTAAATTCACACTCATCTTGGGATCAACACCTCATGCCCATAGCGATCCATCTCTGCAGGAATGACTTACAGTCAATGCCCACCCAAGGATACATCTTTGCCCATTCTAACATCAATCCAACCTCTGCAACAACAACCCCATCTTTAGTTGCCTCAGTTCCAAACCCCGCAACAATAACCCCAGCTTTAGTTGCCTCAATTCCAACCCCAACTTCAGTTGCCTCAAAACCCACCCCCGCAATAGCAACCCCAGCTTCAGTTGCCTCAATTCCAACCTCATCAGTAGCAATATCAATCCCAGAAGTACCAACCATAGTTCCAATCACAATAGCAAACACATCAGAACCCACCATGGGCTACTCATGTGGCCCCATTTCCAAATCACTCAGTGGGAAATAAATATCAAGTCCCCAGGATGAAATCATATGTTCCTACTCAAGGGACATAGAGGTACAGCCTCATACCCACTATAGCATAGAGGAATGTCCTCACACACCAACCTCAATATCAAACTGACATGTTAATGCAACAAATGCAAAACCTTCAAACCCAAATGATGGATATGCAAAGTTAGGGGTAAACTAAATCCTACACCACAGAGGATTTGTACCCATACCCCTTTGACCATTCTCTCCACATGTCTTCGTTCCCAAATCACTTCTCGATATTGAAATTAAAAAAATTTAGGGGCAGTACCAACCCTATTGAACATATCTGAGAGTTTTTTGCTAGTTGCGTCGAAGTTGCCCATGATGAGACATATCTAATGCGAATGCTCCCACAAATCTTGGCCAGACCAGCAATAGAATGGTTCTCACATTTACCTCATGGCATTCAGTCTTGGGGTGAACTGGCTGAAAAGTTCATAGCTCACTTCCATCATAACATCAAGCTCAAGGTCAGCATCAAGGACCTTTGTGATATCAAATAGAAGGATGGAGAGTCTTTTGTGAAGTTCCTACAAAGATGGAGGAATACAGAAAACCACATAACATATGATGTGCCTGAACAAGACTTGATAGTCATGTTTGTTGACAATCTAATTCTAGACATGTCATTCACAACCGAATTACAGTTAGCTCCAAACTTCACACAACTCATTGAATGAGGAGTTCGTTGTGAGAAGAACTTAGTCAAATTAGGAATCCTTGCAGATCCCACAAAAACAAAAATGCAAGGGACAAAGGTAAGTGGTGGAACAAAAACAAAAATGTCACCAGCGATGGTGTCATTGATGTGAAGATAGTCAACTATGTGCAACCCAAGGTGTCACTGCAAGGCACACCTATGGCCAACCAAAAACCCACAGGGCCCACTCAACAATCATACACCCAAAACCAACCTCCTATTGTCCAAGCAGCCACTGTGTCAAATAGTTAACAACAGAATCAACGCAGACCATGGTTTCAATTCCAACAATGAGATTTCACACCATTGGGAGAGCTGATAGAATCAACTTTATGCAAGTTGATACAATCAAACACTATCACTCTCCTAGAGATCAAGGACTTTGAACAAGATGAAAACAAACCAAGGTGGTATAATGACAAATATTTCTACGAGTTTCATCAGGTGAAAGGGCACAAAATGTCTAACTGTTACCAATTGAAACATGTTATCCAAGATCTAATTGACACAAGGGTCATCAATGTAACAAATACCCAAACCAAAGGCACAATTGATCACACTATCTTCAAAAATACCTTTCATGATCACAACAAGGGAAAATCCTCTGGGTCTGGTGGACAATAAAAATAAGTTAACTATACATATGCCAACAGTGATAATGTTATCAATTGCCTCAATCCTTCAGATAGCCATGTGGCTATGATCACTATCAAAGACCAAGGCAACAAATGTGCTATAACAACGCATCATGCTAGAGTCATCTTGCAAGGATTACCATCCCCATCTACTATATCTGCCAATCCTAAAGCAAACTCAGATCCATAGCCCAGCATAGTGGATCAACTAAAGCGCACACCTGCCCAGATCTCTATGTTTGACCTATTGCTCATATCTCCATAGCATAAACTAGCACTTGACCAAGCCCTTCAGAATGAAACTATCCCAAGGGACATAAAACTTGAGATTTTTCAAATGACAATTAATCATATAGCTACTAAGAAACATGCCACATTCACGGACTGTGATGTGCTGCCGCATAAA
Organism: Thuja plicata; assembly: GCA_018584345.1. NCBI lineage: Eukaryota > Viridiplantae > Streptophyta > Pinopsida > Cupressales > Cupressaceae > Thuja > Thuja plicata. The sequence goes on from MU228259.1 coordinate 1,982,319, forward strand.
CCCCTGCATAATGATCCTTTGCACTTACTTGTCTTGGTCCACAAAAGCGCTATTCATAGGGTCCTTGTTGATGGTGGAGCTGGGTTAAACATCTGTACTCTAAAGTTAATCAAGAAACTAGGCTATTTAGAATCAAGCATTGATGTTATGAGGAGGATAAATATCAAAGCTTATGATGAAGAGGAAAGGTCCTCTAAAGGTATTATCATTCTACCTATCCGTATCGGTCCAGTGGTCAAAAACACTCCCTTCCAAATCCTATACCTTGAGTTGGGATACAACATGCTACTAGGGAGACCCTAGATACATGAAATGCAAGCCGTACCTTTGACGTATCATCAATGCATCAAGTTTCCACAGCAAGGAGAGGAAATCATCATAGTGGGAGACCCTAATCCCTTCCAATACTGTAATTTTGTCCAAATCAGCACTGATAACCAGGTACCCTCAAATCAAGATGCAAGCATCTCATCCTCTTTAGATTCAACTCCCAAGGATGTAACATGGACAGCAGGAAAGATAGTCATTAACCAAGATGCAAGTATTCCCTCCTTTTCAGATTCAAATCTTAACGATGTCACATGGAAAGCAGGAAAAATATCCATCACCAAAAAAGGTTGTGGTGAGTACAGATATGAAGAGGCTTTCACCATATTGCACATGCCTCAGAGCTTGAGAACTTATGGCATGCCACAACCTATTATTATAGAAGAAACTCCACAACCTATTCTATTCAGATGTCTGCCCACAACCTTTGTCAGATGGGGAGACATAGTGGAAGAAAAGCCATTTGAACAAGATATCACTACATGGTTATACCAAGACCCACAAGAAACAATTTGACAAACCCTACCCTTGTCAAACTATGGTAATGGTTACATAATGTTACAAAGATTCAGGTATGATGGTACAACCAGGCTGAGGGAAAGACAACAAGGCATAAAGGAATTGTCTCTCCCTCCAACCCAGAGAAACACAAGAGGGTTGGGATATGGAAAAAAAAGAACTAGTCCTATGATCCAAGATGTCCAAGTCGATCAAGAACAAATAGCAGAGCTGCACTCGGGGAACAACACAGAAAATGTCTTGATAAGAAACATATTAGCACAGTTGTTTCCTACCAAAGAGGGAACCACGCAAACCTGAATAGACCTCCACATAGAAATTGACAATAACCAAGGAAGTGAGACATCTAACGAGCATTCTATTAAGACCGACTCCCACAAGTATGAGTGGAGATCCTTTCACAACTCTGAACCATCAATCCTAGATTATTCCCCTCAGTCAGACACTACCATAAACCTAGAAGACTTATTTGACCAACTGTCCATTGCCGAGCAACATTGCATAGATAAGAAAGTCATTTATTAGACCTCAAGTGGTGTGTCCACATCATAGTCCAGTTTTGTAGGAACCATATATGTGGTCCCCTTCAGTCAACCAGGGTCAGACAACCATGAAAGTATCTATCTTGTGCACCCAGAGCTAATAGAGTGGGATCAACAAGTACCCCATGATTTAGATGTAATCAAGAATGATGAGGCTATTGCTGCTTTCATGGGACTTAGGAAGGAATTCCATTAGGAGACCACAAGAAAGGCTTCTCCTTTATCCTTGATAGAGTGGAATATTTTGGGGAGGAAGCTCCTCTTTCCATTCCACAAAAGAAAAAAGAACAAAACAATGATAAAAAGCTAAAACAAGATGTATCTTCTAGAAAAAACCTCACCGAGGTGTAAGAAGATGGCAAGAAGGAACTCCTCCCCTTGACAGAGGAGAAATCAACATTACTAGCAGAAGAAATAGAGGAAGTCAATTTGGGAGATGACAAGAACCCAAAGAACATATACTTGGAAAAATCACTCACCCCTGAGGAGAGAGAATAGTTTATCAGCTTCTTCAAAGAAAGGATGATTAATTTTTCATGTTCCTACTCGGATATGCCAAGGTTAGATCCAGAGCTAGTATTACATCATCTCCCATTGCTACCCAATGCCAAACCTGTCAAGCAAAAGCTAAGAAAGTTGCATCCCCATGTGGCATTTTTATTCAAGGTAGAGTTGAAGAAGCTCATGGATGCTATGTTCATAAGACCTATACCATACATAGAATGGATATCTAACTTGGTACCGGTTACAAAGCACAATGGTCAGATACAGATTTGCATAGACTTCAGGGATCTCAACATAGCTTGTCCCAAAGATGACTTCCTTTTACCCAACATTGATATGATAGTAGATCTAACCGCTGGACATCAAATGCTATCACTCATGGATGGATTTTTAGGGTATAATCAGATAAGGATCGCACTAGAGGACCAACACAAAATATCTTTCAAATGTCCTTGGGGGACATATTGTTGGAATGTCATGTCGTTTGGTTTAAAGAATGTTGAAGCAACATATCAAAGAGCTATGACAACTATATTGCATGATCTCATCCACAAAACAATGGAAGACTATGTGGATGACATACTAGCCAAGTCAATGCTTCGCAAGGATCATCTACAAGTATTGGGACCAATCTTTGATAGAATGTAGGAATTCAAGGTCCATCTAAACCCAAAGAAATATGCATTCAGTGTCACATCAGGAAAGCTATTGGGGTTCATAGTGTCACATAGAGGAATCAAAGTAAACCCAGCAAAATTCAAAGCAATATTGGACATGCCTCCACCATCGAACCTGAGGCAACTAAGAGGGTTACAAGGAAGGTTCCAATCAATCCAGTGCTTCATAGCTCAGCTAGCAGACAAGTGTCATCCATTCCAACATCTATTGCACAAAAACATCAAATTCATATGGATAGAGAAATGCAAACAAGTATTCCAAATATTCAAGGACTACCTTCTAAAGTCTCCTATATTGGTGCCACCAGTCCAAGGTAGACCATTGCTTTTGTATATCTCAGCGATAGATTCAACATTAGGTGTACTCTTGGCACAACATGATGATGTAGGTAAAGAGAGGGCCATCTACTATCTAAGAAGAACATTGTTGGATATGAGCTCAACTATACGCCAATCGAGAATTCATGCCTTGCAGTTGTCTTCACTTCCCATAAACTAAGGCATTATATTTTGAGTCACCAAACAAAGTTGATCACACATATTGATCCTTTAAAGTACCTCCTAAGAATAGCAATGCTCACTGGATGACTGGCGAAGTGGGTAATGATCTTGAGTGAGTTTGACATTGAGTACGTAGACAAAAAGGTCATCAAAGGGAAAGTAATCGAGGATCAACTATTAGAGGCACCCATTCAAGACCATCAGCCTAGTATTTCTGACTTTCCTGATGAATCTATCATGACACTACAACCAGCGATCGAGGTATGGAAACTATACTTTGATGGGTCATGCATGAACCATGATGCGGGGGCAAGGATAGTTCTTATCATGCTAGATCATGATACAATTCCAAAGTCTTTTAGACTCAACTTCCCGTGCACCAACAACATAGAAAAATATGAGGCACTGTTCATTGGTTTAAAAATAGCTATTCAATGGAGAATCAAGAACCTTAAAGTCTTTGGAGATTCGTAGTTGGTCATCAGTCAAGTCAACAATGATTATACAACCAAAGATGAGAAGCTCATACCATATAGAGCACAAATGGAAAAACTACACACCAAGTTCCATTACATCTTCTTCGAGCAAGTCCCACAAGCACATAACAAAGCTAAAAATGTGATGGCTATCATAGCATCATTGTTTGATATGCCAGGCAATGAAACAAGATTCTAGTTTCTAGTAGAGAAACACTTGGTGCCATCACATCAGGCATCCATCACAGAATTAGCATGCATCCTTGTTGGTCCGGAATCCGCATGGTTCCAAGATGTTTATAACTATCTCCCAAATAGTGTCTTACCTCCCAACTTGTCTAGGAACAAGAGAAATTCCCTCATCTGCCAAGCCTCTAGGTATACCATCCTCTCAACTACTTTATACAGACAAAGTCTAGGCAGAATGCTACTATGATGTCTCACTTCCATGGAATCCCAGAAAGCTTTGTACGAGGTACATGAAGGAATTTGTGGAACCCATGGAGGTGGAAAAATCTTAGTTAAGAATATCATCCACATGGGATACTATTGGCCCACAATAGAGACAGATGCACACAAACATGTACAAAGGTGTAGACAGTGTCAGATTCATGGAGAACTCATCCATGCACCAGCCCAGGAACTAAATCCTATCACATCACCATTGCCATTTTCTATGTGGGGATTTGACCTAGTGGGAAAAATTACACCTTCTTCAACAAATGGACACAAATACATCATAGCAACAACATAGTACTTCACCAAGAGGGTGGAAGAAATTCCCCTCACTTGCATAACTGGAAAGCAAATAGCAATGTTCATACTTAACCACATTATTTGTCAATACAAAATCCCTCAAACTATCCTGACAGATCATGGTACACCTTTCCAGAACAAGGATGTTGAAGAGCTATGTGAATAGTTCCATATCAAACAAGGGTTCTCCTCATTTTATTACCCTCAAGGGAATGGCCAAGCCGAAGCTACAAACAAAACAATCTTGAAAATCTTGAAGAAAACAGTGAACAAATCAGGGCAAGACTGGCATTTACAACTTAGTCCCGCATTATGGGCATACAGAACTAGTGTGAGAACACCTACATGAGCCACTCCTTTCTCCCTAGTCTATGGCTCAGAGGTGGTACTACTCCTTGAAGTGGAAATCCCATCCTTAAGGATATCATTGAAAAACCTGATTATAGATGAGGACTACAGAGTAGCAAGGCTCAGTGAATTGGAGTTACTAGATGAAAGAAGACAACATGCCTTCAACCACTTACAAGGCTATCAGAATCACCTTAGAAGAAACTATCACAAGAAGGTGAAGCCACAAACATTTGAGGTAGGAGACCTTGTCCTCATGGAAAATCAAAAGAACCAAGTTGAGCAAGTCAAACTAGGAAATTTTGAGCCTAACTGGCTAGGACCATTTGTCACTGTTAGCTCCACCCAGAGTGGGGCATTCATACTGGCAACACCAGAAGGAGATCATCTCCCTGGATACATCAACAACATGCACCTCAAGAGGTTCTACCCTTGAGGTCACTATGGTTAAGGCACCTATCTACATATCCATAAAATACGAAAAAAATCAAAAAATACAAAAGTTACCTTGGTGAAAACCTGGCAAACAGGATCCTTGGAGACAACAAAAAAATTTAAAAAAAAAAGAAAAAATGTAAAGAGAAACAAAAATGCTCTCTCAGTGAAAACCTAGTAAATAGGCACTATTGAGTAGGTACCTTGGTGAAAACCTGGCAAATAGGCACCAAGTGTTCAAATCCAGCTTCACCATCAATGCACTCCAAAAGCTTGAGCACACTTCAGATGCAAGACTGACTACCCAGGCTATATCCAGAAGCACACTCCCCTCTGAGCACCAAGAACTTACCCATGGTTAATACTGGTACACCAAACTAGGAGGTGATTCTAAATGTCCTGAAAAAATCCAAAAAATTGGAAAACTCATCAAAAATCCTAAAAAGATAAAAAAATCAAGAGAAAATCAATCTTCATAAAAAACATTCAAAAAATTGCAAAATCCTGAGCAATAAAACCTACTCGATTATCAAGAGAGAAAAGGGTGATCATGCCCAGTCAATCAAATGTCACAATCATGAGCTTTGCAAATCAGCATTGGGCTCATCTGACATAGCTTTATCAATCTATCAATCAATCTGCAAGAAACTGGTGACCAAGCCAAGCTATCAATTATCACAATCATGAGATTTACAAACTAGCATGGGGCCCATCTGACACAACTTGATCAGCTGCCAAAACAATAACAATCAATCAATCATATCAAATTGTCTTACATAGTGATGGATATGCTCAAACCAGATAGGTCAGTCTTATATGAGTAATCTATTACTAAAACCAGAAACACTAAAGCAAGAAAGCCAATCAAGCCTATCTAAAGAGTTGAGCCAATCAAGGGAATACAACTACATCGAGGAACCATCCAAAATATTGACTAGGTCAGTCAAGTCGGTCAGATGTCAGTCTATATTTCACGGTTATGTTCTTACACTACTCCATGATCCACCATGTGAGGAGAGTAGCTATGATATATCATGACTTATTTTCTTTGATTGTTGTCTATTGAATGTTCACTTCAATTTTAGGGCCATGATGATTTAGGATAAATGTAGTAGGCACTATCACCTATATGGAAGTCACGCAGTTCCAAGATCTGAGCTTAACCTTGGGAAAGAATTGGACATTCCTTCTCTTTTATTTTTCTTGTTTGGTTTATAGAATTAAGAGCTCACAACACTATTCAGATGGACTCTGAGTATTTTGGAGTTCTATCTTGGTTTCTATGGTCTTTCCCTTTATGTTGCAAACAAGAGCTCACAATGCTATCTAGATGGACTCTAGGGGTGTAGGAGTTCTACCTTGTTTTCTTGGCTTTCCCTTTGGGAAATCAAGAGCTCGTAGTGTTATCCAGATGGACTATGGGTGCATAGGAGTTCTATCTTGGTTTCTTTTCTTTAGCTAATTCAGAGGGCATAGCGGTATCTAGATGGTCAATATCTGGGTTCTTTTGGCTCTCTTTCTTTTCAAACATGGAACATAGCTGAACCCAGATGGTCAATATTTGGGTGCACTAGGTTCTCTTTCTATTCAATCTCTCTACTCTTTGTGCTATCAAGAGGTCATGGCGGTATCCAGGTGGTATGTGATCTAGATCATTCAACGCTCTTCAAATTTCAGAAAATACAAAAAAAAAAGGTGCAATGATGAAAAATATTGGAAACAGGGGCAGCGACTTGAGACACTCATCATTTCTATCAAATCATATCTGTCAAAAAATGCAAAAATAAAATCCTTTCTACCATTCCATTCTATTAGATCAATCTCAGAGCACATCTATCCAAACTAACCTTTTTCTAATTAACACATGCATTACTTAGATATTTTATGCATAATAGATTACATTCATTCCATTTAAGTGCATCAGAAAATAAAAAAAATTACATAGTAGTTACATACATGATAAATCATAAAATCACATTCATCCATAAGCATCTCATATAAACATGCATTTCATTTCCACCATCCTGCATATACATGTCAGTATCATAGGAAAAGTAAATTCTCCATATACGAGTCTGCATAATAGAATCATATTGCATATACATCTCATCATCTAAACCACCAAATCATGTAGAATCATACATATAGAAAGTAAACTAATGAACATCATATCAAAAACACTAGTTGCACCTCATATAAATCAAACTATCTGAGTACAATGAACGGTCACAAGTCTAAACAAAGGAAGGTAATCAACATATATATCAATAAATATCAGGGTGTCGGGATACAAAAATGGATACTACTCAGAGTATATACATTGACATCAATACAAAAATGGTACATGATACATAAGGGAATCAACATGACCTACCCCCACCCTCTCTAGGAGGTCGACGAGGGGGTGGCATCTTAGAAGATGGTCTCTGGGATGAACCAGGAGCTCCAATACCACTACTCACTACTCTCTGATCGTTGTGCTCTTCTTGATCTTTGGGATGTTGTATAACTGGGCACTCTCTATGCCACAGGAACTGCACCCTCATAATGATGCCTCTAGTACTCAATCTCTCTCTAAGCATCATGCCCAGATCTATAGTACCTGTCAAGAACATCCCGGTGCAAGGCATCCTCTACACTGTCAATAAAATAATGCACCTCAACTCAAGCCTACCGCTCTCTAGACTCAGCCGCTGTAACTCAGGCCTCCAAAGTAGTGGCACATGCATCAGATGAAGTTAGCCTGGCCTGAAGGTCCTGTACCTGCTGGGTGAGGTGCTCCAACTCTGAGGGATCATCCTCCATACCTCCCATAGCCATGTCCATATCCCCCTCCTCAGCCCTGTCTCCCAATCCCTACTCTCCTCTCCCCCTGACAACCGAGGAATCATCATCAGTCTATGAGCTCTCCCTGGTACTGCTACTAGTACTGCCACTATTAGTCAAAGAATCGGTCTCTGCACTCTACTTATCTAAGGCCTCCACATCGATGTCACTAATCTCAATATCCACATCCTCAATAACTACTCTGTCCTCCTCTCCAGGAGCCAAAATAGCACCTGTCTGCCAGTGAACTCTCCGCAACAACTGGGGTGCCTCCTCCTCCATAGCCTCCTCATCCTCCAAAAGGGTACTCAACCCAACTTGAAGAGTACTACTCTAACCCCCACTCCGGCCACCTCTAGTCCTAACTCCACCACCAGCACCCCTATGACCAGGATCGTCTCCCCCATCATCTCCCCTCCCCCGTCCTCCATCTCTCCCACCATCCCTACCTCCATCATGACCCATACCTCCATTTGGACCCCCATCCCTCCCTCCATCCTGACCTCCCCTGCCATGTCGAACTCTTCGGGCCCTCCTCATAATGGTCCTAGCAATAGGACAAGAGACTCTGTAAGAGAAATAGGTCAGGCTTGTGCCCAATGAGCATCATACTAAGGTGTAGTGCCTACCAAAAGACAAATTCAAATATTAGTACCCACATAGATAAGGACATAATTATCAAAAAGAGATATGAGAAAGTATCAGAGAGTAGTAAGGAAGTACATAAGCAATCAGAAAGAAAGACAAACCTACATCCACTATAGTCGAGCACCAAGTCCATGCAATAGGAAGTAAGCCTACAAACTCAGTATGGGTGGCATCGAGTGATACAACACCACCCCAGACAGAAAAATCCCTTGATCTATGAGCAAAGTAAGCATAAGAGTCAGACACGTCCTGCTGCTCTCCAAACTGATGCAACACCCTATCGGTGTTGTGAAAGTCAATCATATGGACATGATTGGTAACGCGACCAATTAGGTATCTCCGGTGGCAGCAGAAGGGAAGATGGATGTCCTCTCCATCCCACACAGGGCAATCTCTATAAGGCCTCCAGATAAAGTAAGAAATCATATCCAGCTGTTGGCGCCAATACAACAAATGACCCATGTGGGTCTGCATAAGGCTCCATCATACATATAAACATAAGGCCGGTTAGCTAGCAAAGCATGTGTACCAACAGGGTGGCACACAACTATGTGCTCCCAGGCCCATATCTGTAAAAGGGTAACACCATAGCTGAGAGATTCACTATTAAGGTAAGCCACATAAAACATATGAAAATGCATGTGAGCCAACATGCATGGCCCCCATGCAAAAATAGTATGGTCCCTGACTATACTCTGCAGAACAATACTGAATCCGACAGAAAATCCATACTGCCGATGATTGGGGCATAGGATGCCACAAATCAAACTACCTAGCAAGGTAGATAACCTTTGAAGGAACAAGCCAAACCTGGACCATGGAATATCATAGGCACTAGAGAACCCAAGCTGATCTCGGGGCAATCCAAACAGCTCAGTCAATGAAACAATACCAAAATAGGTGGCATACTCCAGAAGCTCACCCTGGATTGGAAGCTGGAGGATGCGGTACACATCCTCCAATATCATAGTACACTCACCGGTGGGTAACCAGAAAGTGCATGTCTTCGAATGCCAATGCTCAACAAGAGTAGAGATTAGACCCCTGTTGGTCATGATCTCTGGCATATAGCAAATACAATATAAACCTAGCTCTCTAAGAACTAACCTCTCATCCTCTGAGAGCTGGAACCTATACAAAAGCCCCGTCGGCCTCAACTCTTGATACCAAAGAATCCACCCGGTGAACTGCACATAGAAATACATCACAAAAATATTAGTGTCAGTCATCCAGGAAGGTATTAGAAGACAAAATATACAGATATCAGACAAGGAAATTAGGTAGACAGTTCTAAAAAATCAATTGCGGCAAATAACCCTACAAATGTGGAACTCTTATGCGATTGCAGAACATAACATGCAAGTGCGGCATACAAATTACAAATGTGGCATTAAAGGTTGGCAATTGTGGTACACTTATCAATTGCGGTTTCTAAATAGGAATTGTGGCATTTAAACCACAATTGTGGCAAAACCGTAGCTGATTGGGGCACATCATGCAAATTTTCCAAAAAGTACAAATTTTGAAAGCAATAAATGAAGGCATTAATGACACGCAAAGCAATAAAACTCACTGGACATCCTACACCAGTTGGTCTCTGATAGGTCTGGACTTGGTCAGAAATGTGCGTCACACTAGGAAGGGCCGCCATCGCAAGAAAACAGGAGGAAAAAGACAAAAAATTGAAGGCTTACTCACCAAGAAATCACGAGCTCCAAGATTGCAATATGACAAATGAATAGCCCTCTTAGGTACTAATAGGGATATTTTGAAACCCTAATTTATCAAAATGGTCAAAATTTCTTCCTAGTCCCCAGAAACTTCGACGGTCAATAACAGGGGCAATATAAGGCATTTTTCAAATCAGTCAGCTACCCAGATTCAAAAATTGTGGTTTCAACAAATTAATGCTCATGTCGAGGCTTTTCACTCAAATTCGTTGAGGGGGCATAAATACACTTACTATCACCGGGGCAAGCTGGGGCAGAATCAAAATGAGAGAATTTTTGACACACTGCGAGAAGTCACATCACATCAAAGAGGGGCAAATATAGACACCCAAAAATAGACAAACTTGCGACTTTACATTAAAAACACTAATTTTCATCTATTAATTAATAGTTTTTAATCATTAATTAATCATCTATTTTTCTCTAAATTCATTCCCCAAATCATCTAATCAAATTCCCAAAATTAATTA
>MU228259.1:2020367-2030871 GCA_018584345.1 Thuja plicata
AAACTATGCTCTCGCCCTTTTGGGATGATCAGAAATCCAGAAACATTATTGTCATTTTCTCATTCTTCTTGAAGTGTCTTTTAGTTTTGTAAATCCTAGGAATTGCATGGATGTATCCTCTCCCCTCACCTTCGTGGATCTTGGGTGAAAGAGAAATCCATACAAATCCTTTAGCGTGGCTACCTCCTGAGTGCTTTAACAGAGCCGGTGAGAGTGGATTGCCCAATCGGTAAAAGACTAAAGCCAAGCCCTTCCGAACCGGCATACAAAAAATGTCATTGTGATTAGTCTCACAATGGACAGGTGTGAATTCGTTGTGGCAACCAAAATCTCCTCTAGTACCCTAGTGGTGCATTAAAGTCCCTATATTGTTAAGGTGAAAACTTTCTTTGAAAGGATTGGGAGAGCCCCCTTAATTGGGAATATGACTTGATCACAACCACCTGAACAAATGTCCTTACTACAAACTTTGTTCTAGTATCCACAATCCCTCTATCTATTGGCCCGGAAGGTCAGAGACCGACTAAGATGTCCCACACTTTCACAGCTCTTAGTAGAGACAATGGTCTCTTGGGAAGTGATTACCCTTGGGATTCGAAGCTTGGTGTGCCTGAGAAGTGAGTGCACATGTAACGAGGAGCCCGTACCTCCAAGCTTCTAAGTTGTCCACTATGAGTAGATGTGGCTGAACTTCGGTTCAAGTGGGAACTCAATAGATATTTCCCTAGCTATCCTAGGATTGTGGTGTGTCTATTATTTTCTTTTACAACAAACAATCTGCATGATGTGTCTTGCATGAGTGTTCACTGCAACAACAACAACTACAATAATCAAAGAATCCAAAAAACTATACACTTTGGATAATTGTCTATCTTGTCTCATTTGAAACTTCAACAATCCTGTCAAAACTCTGTCAAAATTCTATCAAATTGGTTTCAAAAACTTGTCAAAAATTTGTCTTCCATCAGTCTATGCTAATACATTCAGTCTATTCTGAAATTTGCATTGTCATAACGCTTCTGTTAGTTCACATTGCAACTACAATCTATTGTTAGTCCAACCTATCACTGTCTTGAAATCTGATGTCATTATGCTTGTCCAATTGACCGAGTCCTTAGTTCAATCTTATCATCTTTGTCTATGCTGTCCTTATTCTGGGTTGTGAGAGTAGGTTTGTTAACCTTGACTCAAGATCAGATTCTTTGCTATCTCCATCCTTAGTTGGACATCTATCTTTTGATCTCTTTGGTCTTGGACTTAGACAATACTTTAGATATCACCACGGTGTCAGTTAGACGAATCAACTTATCTTATGCCTGTGTGAACTAGAAGTCATTTTAGATAATTTCACAAAGAAGACAACCAGGGATTCCCATTCAAAGACAACTCCTTGTTTGGAGAGAACCCTCTCTTTGAGGGAGATTCTCAAATTCCTCCTAGATCACAATCCCCAGAGGAAAAGTTACCTAGTCCTAAGATGTCAGAAGAAAGACAAGGTAGAGGCAGGTATCGATGGAGAGACCTCTCTAATGGTACCAACCATCACAATAGTTAACATTCTTCGAGTCCATCAGACCCCAGTGAGGAAGATATTGATGAATGTCTCCAGGATAAGAGGTTTATGAAACTCATGACAACAATCCTAAACCGAGATAAGGAACAATATTTCCTAGATCTAGCACAGCAAGGCGCTCAACTTCCACCTCACTTCAAAGCTGAGGATATCATTGATAGGGAAGAAGAAACTCCCATGATGCTCATAACTAAACAAATGCAAGCTATGCAAATGGAATTACAAAAACTCCAAAAGGAAAAGGAAACACCCAACACAAGGTTTTCTTTAAACACAATCTGTCCTTTTCCTTTTGACAGAGATTTGTACTTGCCTCTGTTCCCACGTGGGGTTGAAATTCCATGGTTTGATAAGTACAATGGTCACTCTGATCCACAAGATCACATCCAAGAATTTTGTGCTCTTTGTACAGAATTTATGCATGACGAGACATATCTTATGCGTCTCTTTTCTCAGAGTTTGAGCTGCCAAGCTATGGAGTGGTTCTCAAAGTTACCCACTGGTATAAAATTTTTTGATGAGCTGATAAATCTATTCGTGCAACAGTACTCTTACAATATCCAATATCCAAGCACCTGGAAGTTGAGTCTCGACGGTGCGGGGCTCGGTTGAGAGATGTGATTGTTTTCAAGGGGGGTAGCTAGTTATCTTCAACTTGTTCTCTCCAGGGATTCAAGAAGGTGAGGTTTCTCCAAGCATTCTTACACTTAACAAATAAACTAAAAAAGATCTTGTTGGTACTCCTAAATTTGGAACAAATTTGGAGTGACCATGTTAAAATTTTTAGATAAGCAAAGTGAATACCCTTGAAAATTTTGTGTGAGAAGGCTCAGTTAGAATGCTTGGAAGGGTACCTGGATCATTTTCATGAGGTACAAATTGGGAAGAGGCTTCAATGCCTTCCATTTGGCATATGCAGTGGGTTCCAACTCCTGAATTTCAAATTTGACATGTTTAGGGAGTAGTCATTTTGAGGTCACCTAATTCTGCATTTTGCTAAAGTGGCATTTTGTTGTCCAGAGCCTACTTTGTTTCTGAATACTTTGCACCTTGTTGAGTTTCATAAGTCATCACTTTTGGAATGTGTTATATGCATATCAGAGAACTTATTTTTTAGATCTCAGCTCATTCCAAATCCATTTTATAGGTTTTCATACTTCCCAAAGTTGGTTGCTCAAGAACTGTTTGCATTTCTGTTCTGACTTGAAATCTGAATAGCCCAGTTTGACAGGTTATAACTTTTGACTAGTTGATTTAATTGACAAAGTGCCTTTTGTACTGTGTTCCAGTGGTCACACACTCCATATTTTCTAGTTTGCAAATCCCTATGAAATCAAATGATAAGTTTTCTAGAACCATTCTGTTAGTGAATAATTCTGATTTCCTGAATATTCAAGGGTAGAATTGCTAAGTTGTCCACTTTGAGGTCTTGAAAATCTATACCCAGGTGAACATTTTGGATAATTGAGTTGTCCCTCATATTTTAAAGATGAGAGTGCACCTATTTGAAGATTTATAGATTCTTGCCAATCCATTTATCCACTTTTCCAAAGCCTTTCGATTCCTGAGTTATTGAAGTTTCGCTGAAAATGTTGAATTCAGAATTAAATGGCATACTTTGTGGTTTCCCTATGTGCACCCAGTTCAAGGTCAGACATAATTGAAAGTTGATCTGCATTGTAGACCTAGAAATGAGCCCCTTTGAAGATTTACAGATTTTGACCAATCCAGTTGATCACTTTTCCAAATTAAATCCAAATCAATTTTCTGCATATTTGCATGTTAAAGTTCAGAAAGGTGTTAGGATGCTAACATTTGCAGTTTGGTATCAGTTGAATGGTTTGTTTTTAGATGAATTTAATTGAGGATTCATGTTCTACATATGAAATTCAATCAGTCTCCAGAGGTTGAATTTCTGAAGGTTTATTTTGGTGACCCTACAAATTCAATTTTAAAGGCAGTTTATTCAGTTTGCAGTGCAAAAAAGAGTTAAGTTTGCAAAATGATCGTTTTAAGGAAATGATAACTTTCTGTCTGAATGTTATTTTCAAGATCTGATTGTGGGGCCATTTTCATTGCATATGAAGGTACTATTTTACCTAATGGTGAAATTTCAGAGCTTGTTTCAATGATTTTGCAGTGGTTGTTCTGAAAGAGATTTGGGGTGTTTCTACATTTGCACTTGCATAATAATCTGGAAGTGCTAGGTTTGATTATTAACAGCTTGTACCTGAAGGTGAATATGAAGATTCCCTCTTGCATGCATATTTAGTATGTATGATTGGATTAATTTTCTAATTAATGATTCTTCTAGGGTTAATCCAATATTATTTCGATTAGCACTTCTGGCAGGGTTTGCAAATTCTTGGTTGCAGAATACATGAAATCACCCACTTTGCATGTTGTTATCTTGAAGCCCGAATCTTTTCAGATTAATTTAGTTGATGGAATTTTTTCAGATGTTGGAGAAGGGTTTGTCTTCTGGTTCTCATGCTTGCAGGATGTTATTTTGTCAATTCTTAGAGCTCTTTCCTAAGGCCAGTTGCCATAATTGTGATCAATTTGCATAACTATTAAAATGTTTGAAAAGGTGACCACTTTGTTCTTTATGGTAAAAATTTGGAATGCAAAAGGGTGGACAAGAGGCTTCAGGTGCAAGGAAGATTTCAAATAATGCAAATATCAATCATTACAATCCACCCGGATGACTTCTCTTTGGCATTCTGTCAAGCAGTTTATATGCTACAAGTGGTGTTTTAATGTTTTACATGCATTTTACTTGTTCTGAATGGTCTCTCCTAGCACTGAACAAGAGGATTTACAAGTGGTCAGAAGAGCTTGAGAAATGCTTCATTGGGCGCTATGTTTTAATATTTTAAGGGGATATGTTATTAGTACATGCCAAGTTAGAGGCTGTATAATAAGCAGTCCGACACATGATTACAAACAAAGTTTTCAAAACTTTTTTGAAAGAAAAACCAAGGAGTTTAGGATAGTTTTTTGAACTTACATTGTATCTCTCCCCACCGGTTACTTCAGAAACATCAACTCCAGCTCTCGGGGCAGCATGATAAAGTCACAATATGTAGATCCATTCTTAGGTGTCGGGACATATAGATGGCTTGATTTTCAATACTGCAGAGGGGTGGATAGCCATGAGAGTGAGCAGGGAAAGTGAAATTAAAGAGAATATACGCTGGAAGCCAGCAACAATAACATTTGCATCTGGTGAATTTAAAACTTGCGAAATTGTTGAAGGATTCCACGCAACAATAAAGGGGAGTTTCATAGATTTTAAAACATTAAAATACAAACTAGATTACAGAGGGTCTGCACTAGCCATGATTGAGGTTTTTTGTCAAAACAAATAACAAGGTCTGAGATGCTACACAGCCTTTGAAGTAGATCATACAAAGAACAAATCCAAGCAAAATGAGGACTACAAATGTTGTTCTCCAAGACATGCACAGTACTTTGAAGATGTAATATATACCTTTTTGAACAATAGATGCAATTGCCAGATGTATATCCTAAACACCCACGCATGGTAAGTTCAAAGGCATTTGAAAACATCAAATGATATTCTCCACACTCTGCGCAGAGTATGAATCATTTTACTAATACATAAGCAGCCTATCAAAAAAGGGAAATCTGCGCTGACATGGAGTATTTTGTGGAGAATGTTTATGTTTTAAGAAACATTCAAACAACACGTGCAACATTTTGGGAGTAGCCCGCGCCCATTCTTGGGGAATCTGGAAGCATTGAATAATTAAATCCAAATACCATATACCATGCATAGTATAGGATGGAGGAATGGAAAGGTTTTAAATAGCAAAACAATGACAAAGGGGATGTTCTTTAGAATGTTTAGCAAATTTGAAACCACAGAGATGCTGCGATAGCAGAGGAGGGAAGTTTTTCAAGTTTTTAAGTTGAATTTTGCAAGTATGAAACCATCGAAGATGGCGTCCAGCTCCATGGAGTAAGATGGCGATCTTCATTAGCAAAGATATGATACCATCAATAAGTAGTTCTGCTCAAAATATTTAGGGAACTGGAGAAACAGTTAAAATGAAATATCCCACATTCGCTCTATAGTGGCTGTTTTTGGTATTTATATACTAAAACACTATTGCTATAAGTAAATAAGAGATCCCAGAGGCTCTTGGTGGGCCCATGAGGGCTAGAGGAAGAGATGCATGGGCAAACCCCCAAGTTTTGGGCTAAAATTCAAAAATCACTTTCAAACATGGAAACTTATTATCCCACATTCATGCCTCAAAAGAATTTTGAAATCCATATAGGCCAAAACGCAAACATGTTAAAATGTGAAGCTGGTGAGAAGGCTATCCACGTGTGCGCCCAGTCATCTGATGCCTCGATTTCTATGCCTAAAAATGAAAGAAAACAAATTTTGATGAAAATGCCACATGGCATCCGGTCGCGCAGTCAGGAGAAGGATTGAAGATCACCACCAGGATTCAGAGAATTGGCGACTGATCGCTAGAAGTTAGTCACGCAGTTGGGAGATGCCAAAGCTAGCCACCGAGACTTGGCAACTGACCACTAGCGGTTAGTCGCGGAGTAGCCAGAAGGAGAAGATGACTATCACGACGAGGAGATAGCCAGTTGTCGCGTGGTTGCTAGATGGAGTTAGCCGCCAGATGCTAGTCGCCAGGTCACCCAAGGTTGACAGTTGAGTTGAAATTTTCTGGCTACTTAGAGACTAAGTGTTTTCACGTGGTCGCTAGATGTGGATAAATTGTTAGATGTTGGTTGCATGGTCGCCGATTAAAGATGCTAAGTGGAAATTTATTCAGAGACAATGAGACTATGGTTGATCGCATGGTCGCCAAATTTAACTGTTGTTAGTAAAAATATTTAGAGACCTAGAGACCAAGAAGAAAAGTTAACCAGGGTTAAAGGCATAGTTAAAAGACTAGTTTATAGTAGTGAATCAACATATGCCACATGTCAATTTCTGGTGGCTTTTGGGCAAAATAGGTAGAAAATAGGGTTTTCAAAGGAAATTTAAATGATATGAATATTTTAAAGGGTAAAGTGCATACTTGGCAAGGGTATTTTATTTCAAATATTAAGAGTTGCATTCCGGGAAGATGTTTCAACACAAGGGATAATCATATTTTTTTAGAGATAGATTAAAATCAGATTTTCTTAGGCAACGAAAGGTCAAATTTTGAAGGGGCAAACAGGATCAGATTTGCATATAAGGTTGAGACAAAATGCACATATATTTTATTGCAAAAATCAGATTTGTTAGAGCTTTCCGGGAGGTTTTGTGAGTAGATATTTTCTCAGATTTCAAAGATATTTTCTCAGCAGATAGAATCAAATTTGATGGATTTCTCAGTGGAAAATGATGGATATTTGCAAGGGATAAAATCAGATATTTTCTCAGACAAATGGAGTCAGTTACTAATAGAATATATCAGATATTTTGAAAAGGAGGAATAAGTAAAAATTAGATTTGAGAGAAGGACAGGTGTTTGCCAGACATATTTTTTAGGGTTTCTCCTTCTTCTATATCTTCTCTTTTCTTTTCTGTTTTGAGGGTTCTGATTTCAGGTTCCTATTTTTGTTCTTGTGGAGGTTCCTGGTCTTGTTCTTGTTCCTATATTTTCCTGGTTCAGTAAAAGTTACCATTGGTTTGGAGATTTTATTTGTAAAGAATACTTCTATTTCATGCTTAGTTCTTGAGTTTATTGTCTGGATATCTGGAAAAAACTTGGATTAATGAGAATATAGTGTAGTTCCTACTCATTGTTGTCTTGTCTCTTTTGACTATGTTTATGCTCTAGTATAGTTCATTAGTAAGGCTTCTGAAATATATGTACTACAAGGTAGTGTGTCTAATCATTTGTGAGTCTTTCTCAAGGAGAGAGTTAAATTTTGTAAATGATTTCAGAGAGCAAGAAATAGTTGTGAAGATCTGATGAAGAAGTATTGAGTTGAGTAGATTGTTTGTAAGGCATCCAATCTGGATTGTATGAATTTTGTAAGGCATTCTTCAGTATTGCATTAGTTTTTTGTTGTTGACATATGTTTTCATTGACTCTTTTCCCAAGGAATAGGAATTGATCTAGAGTTTTCTGAACAAGTGTTTTCTCCATTTAGTTATACACAAATTAATCAATTTCATCTAGTTTTTAGAACAAATGAGCTGAACTCATTAAGGACTCATATCAGCAGGATATTGTCCATTTTGTTGATTCCTTAGAGAGTGAATCATTAGGTTATCCCTCCTGAAATCAAAAGGAAGAAGGATGAAAATCCTTGTCTCATTGGTTCATGTTATCAAAACCATAGCCTGGCTTATAATACTCTATTTCAGATCAATCATTGCAATCTTTAAAGTATTCTATAAGTTGTTACAGTGAGGTTTTAGGTGCATAGCCAATGAATGAAATAATCCACAAAATACATAGGCTAAAGTATCAGTATTCTTTAAAAGGTAATACCTGCCTGAGAAAGTGGAGCTCAAAAATAAAAAATGATATTATCCAATTCTTAGCAATTAGCCTTTCTCTTGCCTAAAAGAGGTTGCATTCAAGTATACAAGGTATACTATCATCATTAGGTAAGTGTTGCAAGAAAAAGTGCTAACAAATTGGCGACTCTACTATGGATTAAGTATACAAATCTTATTAAAGAAATCAAAATTTCTAGAGTAAGTCAATAGTAAGACAGTTATAGAGTCATGTATTACAAAAAAGAAAGGATATATTCCTTATAAGTTACAAAGTGAGTCAAGTCTGTCTGTTTGTTCCTGCAAAAGTGTCTAAAAGTTGCAATTTTTTTCAAGATAGTTTCCACCTTATCTCACTACTGGTGAGTGGCGGCTCTGAGCTCTAATTTGTACCAGTGTGCACATTGAAGAAAGACTACAAAAAAGAAAAGTGGACTTGCAGTGAGAAGGACAGAAGATTTTTGACTTTTATGATTAGAGTAATCATAAAAAAGCTCTATGTTGGAGATGTTTAAGTCGTTGATTTAAAGAAGGTCAAAGTTGGGAAGAAGTTCTCAGCTTTTCAAATCTTTTCCTCTGCAAAGAGGTGGCGGCTCTATGAAATTTTGAAGCTGATTTAGAGGAGACTTCAAATCAAAAAGTTTGCAGCAACTTCATCATACTCCAGGTATTATTATTTTCATTGGATAAGTCTTTTATTCCATAAAAATCAGTTATGCATATGTTTCCCTATTAAGTGGTTAGCAATAAGTAAGAGGGAAGAGAAAGAGATAGTTTATAGTTATTCTGTCTGTCAAGATGTCACACCTATATTGGATTAGGTTGTGCAATGCTATAAATTTTGAAGGTATCCCTAGATACCCAAATCCTATTCCACCAGTAGTCAAAAATTGTTTGCCTAAATTCACTGGCCAGCGTGAGAAATCAGCTAAGGAACATATAAGAAAGTTTTTTGATTTAATAGATGATCATGACATTACACATAAGGATGTATTAATGAATTTATTTTCTATATCTCTAGTTGAAGATGCTAGAGATTGGTTTAAGCAATTACCTCATGGTTCAATAGGATCTATGGCTATATTAGAAGATTGCTTTGTCGAGCAATATGGTGATGGGGAGGATAGTAATACTCATGATATGTCTAAATATGAAAGCCCTTCACCAAAGCTTGAACTTGTTAGTGCAGAAACTAAAGTAATAAGAAAAAATATTCAAGAAAGGGTGGTTAAAACATTACAAGAAAGTATGAGCAGAAATGAGGGTGAGTCTCAATGTGATTTCTACATAAGGTTTACAAATAAGATAGAAGAGTATGATATCCCTTTCTATCCTCAGGAGTTTGTTTGGGCAAATTTGTTTGTTCAACTTTGTTTTCCTGATTCTATAAATTTGCTAATCTCTCAGAGGGTGGACATTATTTGGAATACTATGCAATGGATAGAGCATGTAGAAAATTTCTCTTCTAAAGGCATATCTGAAGTTGAATCTAGTGATATTGAATCTGAAAATGTTGAAGATGTTGAATATGAATCTAGTTATGCTGATGAGGCTGAATCTAGTGATATCCAATCTAGTTATTATGGTTATAATGATGAGTCCATTTATGTTGATTCTGATACCAATGATGAAGTATGTGAGCAACAAGACAGTGAAAATATTTTGTGTGGACAACAAGATGATAACTATGATGCAGATGTAAGTATTGTAGTGATTTCTTTGCACAAGATGATATGCTTCAAGAGATCTCACTCCATGATTCCAATGAGGAAGAAATTTGCAGCATTAAGAAAGAAGTTAATGAGGACAAAAAAGAATGTCAATCCTTGCTAAGCAGTGAGCAAATCTCAGATTTTTTGATTGATGATTTTCAGAGGTATGTATCAAAAAATGATTCTCTTTCTTCATGCCCTATAAATATAAGTTTTGATATTGATAAGATTACTGAGGGTATGAATAATGACTGTGAAAATGATTATGAGAATACTGATTGTGAAAGTGTATCAGAGATAAATATAAATGATGACAGTTGTTCTCTTCATAGTGAACAAATTTCAGAATTATTGTCTTGTGAATACCTCTGATTTTTAAGGAAAGACAAATTTGAATCTCAAAACTTCACACATATTGAATTTGATAAGGAATATGTATCAGATATTCAGAGTGTTGATACTTGTATTTTTTATTTTTCTTATATTCCTATGTCACTAGAGCACAATCAGGTTGAGTATGATATGTCAGATGATGAAAGCATCAGAGTTATTGCAGATTTAAAAAATGAAAAGACTCCATATATGATTTTGAGCACTGATTTGGATAGTTGTTTAGATTTGAAATCTTTTTCAGATTCTGATTTTTCTAATGAACTATTAAGGGATAGTCCTTCAATTGCTCAAGATTCACATGTTTATGATGAATGTGCTAATGTTTTCCCACCCACC
>MU228259.1:2119961-2131708 GCA_018584345.1 Thuja plicata
TTTGACAAATACAGGGGCAGTACCAACCCTATTGAGCATATCTGAGAGTTCTTTGCTAGTTGCGTCGAAGTCACTCATGATGAGACATATCTAATGCGACTGTTCCCACAAAGTTTAGCTAGAATAGAAATGGAATGGTTCTCACATATACCTCATGGCATTCAGTCTTGGGGAGATTTTCCTGAAAAGTTCATAGCTCACTTTCATCATAACATCGAGCACAAGGTTAGCATCAAGGACCTTTGCGACATTAAACAGAAAGATGGAGAGTCTTTTGTGAAATTCCTACAGAGATGGAGGAATACGACAAACCATATCACATATGATGTGCCTAAACAAGACTTAATAGTCATGTTTGTTGACAATTTGATCCCAGACATGTCATTCATAAGAGAGTTACAGTTAGCTCCGAACTTCACACAACTCATCGAAAGAGGAGTTCATTTTGAGAAGAACTTGGTCAAACGAGGAATCCTTGTAGATCCCACACAAATGAACACAAATAAAAATGAAATGGAAAAAGATAAGTGGTGGAACAAGAACAAAAATGTCACTAGCGATGGTGTCATTGATGTAAAGATAGTCAACTACGTGCAACCCAAGGTGTCACTGCAAGGCGCACCTATGGAAAACCAAAACCCCACAAGGCCCACTCAACAAGAATACACCCAAAACCAACCTCAACCTGTACAAGAAGCCACTATGTCAAATAATCAACAATGGAATCAACGCAAACCACGGTTTCAATTCCAGCAATGAGATTTCACACCATTAGGAGAGCCGATAGAATCAGCTTTACGCAAGTTGATACAATCAAACACTATCACTCTCCCAAAAATTAGGGACTTTGACCAGGATGAAAACAAACCAAGGTGGTATAATGACAAATATTTCTATGTGTTTCATCGGGTCAAAGGGCACAAAATAGCCAACTGCTACCGATTGAAGCATGCTATTCAAGATCTGATTGACACAGGGATCATTGATGTGACAAATACTCAAACCAAAGGCACAACTGATCACACCATTTTCAATGATACCTTCTATGATCACAACAAGGGAAAATCCTTTGGGTCTGGTGGACAAACCAATAAAGTTAACTATCCATATGCCAACAGTGATAATGTCATAAATTGCCTAAATCCTTCAAATAACCATGTAGCTACAATCACTATCAGGGACCAAGGTAACAATTGCGCTGTAACTACGCATTGTGCTAGAGTCATCTTGCAAGGAGTACCATCCTTAGATACTACATCAGCCAATCCTATAGCAAGCTCAGATCCACAAACAAGCATAATGGACCAACTAAAGCACACACCTACCCAGATCTCCATGTTTGACCTCTTGCACATATCTCCGCAGCATAAACTGGCACTTGACCAAGCACTTCAAAATGAAACTCTCCCAAGGGACATAGCACCTGAAAGCTTCCAAACAATGGTCAACCATATAATAGCTAAAAAACATGCCACATTAATAGACTGTGATGTGCCACCGCATAAACCCCTGCATAATGATCCTCTACACTTACTTGTCCAGATCCACAAAGGCGCTGTCCGTAGGGTCCTTGATGGTGGAGCTGGGTTAAAAATTTGTACTCTAAAGTTAATCAAGCAACTGGGCTATTCATAATCAAGCATTGATGTCACAAGAAGGATAAATATCAGAGCCTATGATGAAGAGGAAAGGTCCTCTAAGGGTATTATCATTATACCTGTTCGCATTGGACCTGTGGTCAAAAACACTCCTTTCCAAATCTTAGATCTTGAGTTGGGATACAACATGTTACTAGGGAGACCTTGGATACATGAAATGCAAGTTGTACCTTTGACATACCATCAATGCATCAAGTTCCCACACCACGGAGAGGAGATCATCATAGAGGGAGATCCCAATCCCTTCGAATATTGCAATGCGGTCCAAATCAGCACCGATAACCAGGTACTGTCAAACCAAGATGCAAGCATCCCATCCTCTTCAGATTCGAATCCCAAAGATGTCACACGAGCAGCAAGAAAGATAGTCATTAACTAGGATGCAAGTATCTCCTCCCCTTCAAATTCAAATCTTAGAGATGTCACAGAGAAAGCAGGCAAGATATCCATCACGGACAAGGGATGTGGTGAATATAGATATGAAGAAGCTTTTACCATCACGCACATGCCTCAAAGCCCAAGAACTCATGATATGCCACAACCTATTATTGCAACAGAAACTCTGCAACTGCTTCTATTTAGATGTCCACCCACAACCTTTGTCTGATGGGGAGACATAGCGGAAGAGAATCCTTTTGAGAAAGAAATCAATACCTGGTTATACCGAGACTCCCCTGAGACAATCCAACCACCATTACCCTTGTCAAACTATGGTAATGGATACACAATGATACAAATATTTGGTTACAATGGAAATACTAGGTTGGGGGAAAGACAACAAGGAATATATGAATTGCCTCTACCACCAACCCAAATAAATACAAGAGGTTTGGTCTATGGACAAAAAAGTACTAGTCTGGTGATACAAGACATTCAAGTCAATCAAGAGAAGTAGCAGAGATGCACCGGGGACAACACTGAGCATGTCCTAATAAGAAACATATTAGCACAGTTGTTACCCACCAAAGAGGGAACCACATAGTCCCAAATAAACCTACACATAGCAATCGACGATAACCAAGGAAGTGAGACATCAGATGAACATTCCATTGAGATAGACTCCCATGAGTATGAGTGGAGATCCCTCCATGATTCTGAACCATCCATCCCTTATTTTTTCCCTCGAGCTAAAATTATCATAAATCTAGTAGACCTATTTGAACAATTGACCATTACCAAACAACCCTGTCTAGACAAACATGTCATCCATCAGCCCTCAAGTGGTGCGTCCTCATCACAGTCCAATTTTGTAGGCACCATATCAGTGGTCCCTTTTAGTCAACCTAAGCCAAACAGTAGTGAAAGTGTTTTTCTTGTACACCCTAAGCTTATATCATGGGATCAACAAGGACCACCTGATGCAGATGTCTTCGAGAATGATAAGGTGATAGCTCATTTCATGGGACTAAGGGAAGGCATTCCGTCAGGAGATCACAAGGTAGGATTCTCCTATAACCTAGATAGAGTAGCATATTTTGGGGAGGAAGCTCCTCTTTCCATTCCACAAAATAAAAAAGAACAAAAGAGTAAAAAGCTAAAAGAAGACGTATCTTCTAGAAAAAACCTCACTAGGGTGCTAAAAGATGGAAAGAGAGAACTCCTCCCCTTAACAGAGGAGAAATCAGCATTGTTAGCTGAAGAGACTAAGGAAATCAACTTGGGGGATGACAAGAACCCAAAGAACATCTACTTGGTGAAATATCTCACCCCTGAGAAGAGCAAACAATTCATCAACTTCTTCAAGGCAAGAATGATCAATTTTGGATGGTCTTACTTAGACATGCTAGGTTTAGATCTGGAGTTAGTATTACATCATCTCCCATTGCTACCCAATGCTAAACCTATCAAGCAAAAACTAAGAAAGATGCATCCTCACATTGCATTACTAGTCAAGGTAGAACTGAAAAAGCTCTTGGACGCTAAATTCATCAGACCTATACCATATGCGGACTGGATATCTAATCTGGTACCAGTTACAAAGCATAGTGGTCAGATACAAATTTGCCCGGACTTACGGGATGTCAATATAGCATGTCCTAAGGATGACTTTCCTTTACCAAACATCGATATGATAGTGGAACTAACTGCAGGGCATGAAATGCTATCACTTATGGATGGCTTCTCAAGTTACAATCAAATAAGGATAGCGCCAGAGGACCAACACAAAATAGATTTCACATGTCCTTGGGGAACATATTGTTGGAATGTCATGCCATTTGGTCTAAAGAATGCTGGAGCAACATATCAGAGGGCAATGAAAACCATATTTCATGATCTCATCCACAAGATAATGGAAGACTATGTGGATGACATATTAGCCAAATCAATACTCTGAAAGGATCATCTACAAGTTTTGGGACCCATCTTTGATAGAATGTGGGAATTCAAAGTCCAACTAAATCCAAAAAAGTGTGCATTCGGTGTCACAGCGAGAAAATTACTAGGGTTCATCGTATCACACAGAGGAATTGAAGTGAATCCAACAAAGGTCAAAGCAATATTGGACATGCCTCCACCATCAAACCTAAGACAACAAAGAGGGTTACAAGGAATGCTCCAATCGATCAAATGCTTCATAGCTCAACTGGCAGACAAGTGCCACCCATTCCAACATCTATTGCATAAATACATCAAGTTCATATGGATAGAGCAATGTGAACATGAATTTTAGATATTCAAAGACTACCTTCTAAAGTCTCCTATATTGGTACCACCAGTACAAGGTAGACCATTGCTTCTATATATCTCAGCGACTGAATCAACATTAGGTGTCCTCTTGGCACAACATGATGATGCAGGAAAGGAGAGGGCCATTTACTATCTAAGTAGGACTTTGGTTGGATATGAGCTAAACTATTTGCTGATTGAGAAGTCATGCCTAGCAGTTTTTTTTGCTTCCCAGAAGCTCAGACACTACATGTTGAGTCACCAAATGAAATTGGTCACACATTGATCCTCTGAAGTACCTCCTGAGAAAAGTAGCACTCACTGGACGACTGGCCAAGTGGGTAATGATCTTAAGCAAGTTTGACATTTAGTACATAGACATAAAGGCAATCAAAGGACAAGTTATAGCAGATCAACTAGCAGAGGCACCAATTCAAGACCACCAGCCTATTATCTCTGAATTTCTTGACGAATCTATCATGACACTACAACCGGTGATTGAGGTATGGAAACTTTATTTTGATGGATCATGTACAAACCATGGTGCGGGGGCAGGGATAGTTCTTATCACTCCAGATCATGATACAATTCCAAAGTCTTTCAGACTTAACTCCCAATGCACCAACAATATAGCAGAATATGAAGCATTGGTCATCGGTCTAAAGATAGCCATTCAATGGAGAATCGAGAATCTAAAAGTCTTTGGTGATTCATAGTTGGTCATTAGTCAAGTTAATAATGATTACATGACCAAGGATGAGAAGCTCATACCTTACAGAGCACAGATGGAATGACTGCACACCAAGTTTCATTACATTCTCTTCGAGCAAGTCCCAAGAGCACAGAACAAAGCGGCAGATGCGATGGCTACCATAGCATCACTGATTGATATGCCAAGTAATGAGACAAAATTCTAGTTTCTAGTGGAGCAACTCCTGGTACCATCACATTACGTGTCTATCACAGAATCAACATGCGTCCTTGTTGGTCCTGAATCCCCATGGTATTAAGACGTCTATAGCTATCTCCAAAACAATGTCTTACCCCCAAACTTATCTAGGAACCAGTGAAAAGTCCTCATCCACTAAGCCTCTAGGTATACCATCCTCTCAACTACTCTATATAGATGAAGTCTAGATGGAACATTACTACAATGTCTCACTTCCATAGAATCCCAGAAAGCTTTGTACGAGGTACATGAAGGAATATGTGGAACCCACGGAGGTGGCAACAACTTAGCTAAGAAAATAATCCACATGGGATACTATTGGCCCACAAATGAGACAGATGCACACAAGCATGTTCAAAGGTGTAGATAGTGTCAAGTTCATGGAGACCTCATCCATGCACCAGCCCAAGAACTGAATCCCATCACATCACCATTGCCATTTTCAATGTGGGGATTTGACCTGGTAGGAAAAATCACACCTTCTTCAGCAAACAGACACAAGTACATCATAGCAGCAATGGAATACTTCACCAAGTGGGTGGAAGCAATTCCCCTCACTTATATCACCATAAATAAAATAGTGAAGTTCATACTTAACCACATCATCTGTCGATATGGGATCCCCCAAACAATCCTGACAGATCATGGCACCCCTTTCCAGAACAAGGATGTTGAAGACCTATGTGAACAGTTCCACATCAAACAAGGGTTCTCATCATTTTACTACCCTCAACAGAATTCCCAAGCCGAAGCTACCAACAAAACAATCTTGAATATTCTGAAGAAAACAATAAACGAGTTAGGGCGAGACTGGCATTTACAGCTTAGTCCCGCACTATGGGCATACAGAACTAGTGTGAGAGCACCTATAGGAGTAACTCCTTTCTCCCTAGTCTATGGAACAGAGGTGGTATTATCCCTTGAAGTAGAAATCCCATCCCTAAGGATATCATTGAAGAACTTGGTTACAGATGAAGACTATAGAGTGGCACGACTTAGTGAACTAGAGCTACTAGACAAAAAAAGGCAGCATGCCTTCGACCACTTACAAGGCTATCAGAATCGCCTTAGAAGGAACTATCACAAGAAGCTGAAGCTATGAACATTTGAGGTAGGAGACCTCATCCTCATGGAAAATTAGAAGAATCAAGTAGAGCGAGTCAAACCTGGAAAGTTCAAGCCTAACTGGCTAGGACCATTTGTTATTGTCAACTCTACTCAGAGTGGGGCATTCATACTAGCAACACCAGGAGGAGATCAGCTCCCTGGCTACATCAAAAGAAAGCACCTGAAGAGGTTCTACCCTTAAAGGTCTCTATGGATAAGGCATTTATCTACATCTTCAGAAAATACCAAAAAAAATCAAAAAATACAAAAGTTACCTTGGTGAAAACCTGGCAATTAGGTGCCTTGGTGACAACCAAAAAAATGAAAAAAAAGGAAAAAAAGTAAAGAGAAACAAAATCTCTCTCTCAGTGAAAACCTAGCAATCAGGCGCTATTGAGTAGGTACCTTGGTGAAAACCTAGCAAATAGACGCCAAGTGTTCAAATCCAACTTCACCATCAATGAGATCCAAAAGCTTGAGCACACTTCAAAATGCAAAAGAGACTATCCCAAGCTATATCCAGAGGCACAAAACCCCTATGAGCACCAAGCACTTACCCATGGTTAACACTGGTCCACCAGACTAGGGGGTGATTCCAAATGTCATCAAAAATCCTAAAAAGATCAAAAATCAAGAGAAAATCAATCTTCATCAAAAACATTCAAAAATTGCAAAATCCAAAACAATAAAACCAACTCGGTTATCAAGAGAGCAAGGGGAAAGCATGCCCAGTCAATCAATTGTCACAATCATTGGCTTTGAAAATCAACATTGGGCCCATCTGACATAGCTTAATCAGCTGCCAAATTGATCAAATCAAAATCTATCAATCAAAATTGTCACAATCATGAGCTTTGTGAACAAGCATTGGGCACATCTGACATAGCTTGATCAGCTGCCAATATGATCAGAGCAATCAAATCTATCAATCAATATTGTCACAATCATGAGGTTTGTGAACACGCATTCAGCCCATCTGACACAACTCGATCCGCTGCCAACGCGATCAAAGAAATAAAGCATATCAAGCCTATCCAAAGAGTTTGAGCCAATCATGAGAATCCAACTGCATCGAGGAACCACACAAAAATGTTGACTAGGTCAGTCAAGTCAGTTAGATGTCAGTCTATATTTCAGGGTTATGTTCTTACGCTACTCCAAGATCCACCATGTGAGGAGAGTAGCTATGATAGATCATGACTTATTTTCTTTGATTGCTATCTGTTGAATGTTCATTTCGATTTCAGGGCCATGATTATTTAGGATAAATGCGGTAGGCACTGTCACTTATCTGGTAGCCGCATAGTTCCACGATCTGAACTTAAACCTGGGAAAGAATTGGACATTGCTTCTCTTTTATTTTGTTTGTTTTCTTTATAGAATCAAGAGCTCGCAGCACTATTCAGATGGACTATAAGTTGCTTTGGAGTTCTATCTTGGTTTCTATGGTCTTTCCCTTTATGTTGCAAACAAGAGCTCATGATGCTATCCAGATGGACTCTAGGGGCGTAGGAGTTCTATCTTGTCTGCTTGGCTTTCCCTTTTTTAGAAATCAAGAGCTCACAGTGTTATCCAGATGGACTTTGGATGAATAGGATTTCTATCTTCGTTTCTTTGTTTTAGATTAATTCAGAGGACAAGTGGTATCTAGATGGTCAATATCTGGGTGCTCTTGGCTCTCTATCTTTTCAAATAGGGAACATAGTTGAATCCAGATGGTCAATATTTGGGTGCACTACGGGTCTCTTTCTATTCAATCTCTCTACTCCTTCTGCTATCAATAGGTCATGGCGGTATCCAGGTGGTATGTGATTTGGATCATTTGACACTCTTTTGAAATATCAGAAAATACAAAAAAGATGCAATGATGACAATTATTGGAAACTAGGGTAGCGACTTGAGACATTCATCCTTTCTATCAGTTCATATCTATCCAAAAAAATGCAAAAATAAAACTTTTCTATCATCAAACTCTATTAGATCAATCTCAGAGCACATCTATCCAAACTAACTTCTTTCTAACTAACACATGCATTACTCAGATATTTTGTGCATAATAAATTGCATTCATTCATTAAGTGCATCAGAAAAGTACAAAAACATGATAGTTGCATACATGATAAAGCAAAAACACTTGCATCCATAAAGAATCTCATATAAAAATGCATCTCATGTACATCTCATCATCCAAACCACCAAATCATATAGAACCATACATATAAACAAGTAAACCATTGCACATCATATCAAAACATAGCTACATCTCATATAACTCAAAATATCTTAGTACAAATGAAAGTTCACAAGTCTGAACAAAGAAGGTAATCAACATGTATATCAATATATATATCAGTGTATCGAGATACAAAAATGGTACTACTCAGAGTATACAATGAATCACTACAAAAATGGTGCAGGGAACATGTCAACAAGAGCTACCCCCACCCTCGCTAGGAGGAGCATGAGGGGGAGGCATATCTGAATCTATCCTGTGAGAGGACTTAGCAGCTCAGACACCACTACTCTATGACCGCTGAGCCCTGCTAGATCTCTACGATTTTGTATAGCTAGGCACTCTCTACGTAGCCGAAACTGTGCCCTCATAGTGTCGTCTCCAGTAATCTATCTCCTGCCGAGCCTCTCACCTGGATCTGTAATATCTATCCAGAATATCCCTATGAGAAACATCATGTACACTAACAATAAAGGAACGAACCTCATCCTGAGCTTGTCACTCTCTAGACTCAGCAGCTGTCACACGGGCCTCTAAAATGGTCACATGGGCATTAGATAAGGCAAGACGGGCCTGTAAATCCTGAACCTATTAGGACAGTCTCTCAAACTCTAAGGGATCATCATCCATACTACCCATTGCTACGTCCATGTCACCCTCCTCTGCCTCCCCACCCAGTCTCTCACCACGTCTTTGCCAGAGCACCAAGGAATCATCGCCACTCTCCGAGCTCTCCCCAGTGCTACTCCTACTACTGCCACTCTCCCTCGAGGAACCGGTCTCAGCACTCTACTCATCAAGAGCCTCCACATCTATATCTACAAGCTCCACATCCACATCCTTAATGATAACCCGATCCTCATGTCGGAGAGCCAAAACTGCTGTCGTATGCCTGCGAACTCTGCACACCAACTGGGGTGCCTCCTCCTCTAAGGCCTTCTCCTCCTCCAAAATAGTGCCTAAACCAACCCTAAGAGCACCAGAATGTCGCCCGCTCCTACCACCACCAGCCCTAAGCCAACCACCAGCACCCTCGAGACTAGGATCATCCCCTCCATCATCTCCTCTACCCCGTCATCCATCCCTCCCACCATCTCCCCGTCCTCCATCCCTCCCACCACCTCTCCCTCCTCTCCCCCAGCCACCACCTCTCCCTCCATCATGGCCTCCCCTACTGCATCGTACTCGATGGGCCCTCCTCATAATAGTCCTGGGAATAGGACGCGAGACATCTGTCAAAGCAATAGGCCAATGTTGCAACCAGTATGCATCAAACTGTGGAGTAGTGCCTGCAAAAAGACAAAATTCAACTATCAGTACCAGAGCAGATCAAGATATATAGTACCTATTAGGGATTTTTCTTGTATGAACCACAATGCTTGAAATGTCTATTTGAACATTGTGCCTTCTAATACTGATTCAGAGACAAGAAAAGCCTAATTGCTAAGGACTAGATAAGGTCCTTCTTCATTTTTGAGCTCCACATATACTCAGGCAGGTTTTACCTCTTAAGATTGTTGTTTACACAGTATTTGTTGATGTGGACACTGATTAGCTATGTACTTTTATTGAACCAACTTATGAATTATCTTGCAAATAACCAAGCATAACTAGATGCAAGATATAACCATACAAACCATAGTTATAAGCATAACAATAACCAGTGATACAATGATTCTCATCCTTCTTCCTTTTACTGTAGGAGGGATAACCTAATGGATTCACCCTTCAAGGAATCAATAATATGGACCATGTCCTGCTAACAAAGGTCCTTAACAAGTTCAGTTTGTCTGTTCTTAGTAACAAAGTATTTTAATTGATTTGGTTTTGATAAATTGGAATATCTTAGACAAAGATGGATTATCAGACTTTTTTCTGAACCAGTGCCTATCCTTTGGGCTATAGAGTCAAATATAAGCTAAGATATCATAGAAATAAAAAATAGTAAACTACCTTACAGTTCACATGCAATTCAGATAAATTGCCTTACAAGTTATCCTGTCACCTCAAATCTATTGTATCAAATCTTTAAATGAAGTAGTATGCTCTCTGAAATTACTTACAAAACTTAGTTCTTTCCTTGAAAGAAACTTGCAAATAATCAAATGGTTACCTTATAACCAGAATGTTTTAGAATACCTTCTAAACTTAACATAGAAGAGCACATACAAACAAAAAGAGACAGCAATAGAGGAGAGAAAAATTGCACCGTATATTATTTATATAATCCAGCTTTCCATACATGAGAGATTACATAGCTTCAAAAGATAGACAAAAACCAGAATATCTAAATTCTGTGATATATTATCTCCTTTCCAAAATGTTCCAACATCAAAGACCCTTAACTATTACAACTTGTTAGGAACCTGTGTGTTCCTTCTGTTTATTTGTTAGTGTAGTGTTGTTGGACGCATATGCTTTGTAAGTCGTCCCGTTAGTATATTTTATTATCCCACATGCATAGGTAGTATTACTTTTCTAGATCGTACTTAGTATATAAGAGTAGGTTGAGGCCTTGGACAGGCACCGACGAATTTATTGTATTGAGCTTTCTCAAAGGAGGTTACCCCCTCGAAGTGGCCCACAATCAATAGATTCATTCTGAGTTCTGCTATTGCTCTATATTCTGTTATTTCGTGCATTCTCACCAAATTGTTGTAAGGAGATTCCTCTCATCTAGTATCAGAGCTCTTTCTTGGGCTTGCTGGGTGGACATTACATCAAATTTTTTCTGTCATGGCCTTCAGGTTCCTTTCATTCTAATATCTCTTGTTATTGCAGTTATTCCGTATTTGAGTGAATTTTCCTGAGTCGATTGTCCAAATTTTTTTTCTATTTTTTAGCCATAGCTTCCTTGTTTTCTTTCTGTTTTCTCTCACAGTTCCACAGAATGCTTGAAATATCATTTCGCATACTTCCTTCCTTGGTGACCCAACCCCAAATTCTTCATATCGAAGCCCTAAATCCCTCATTTATCTAATTTTAGGGTTTGCCCTATCTTTTTCTCTTCTCATCCAATCGCCACCAAACTGAGCCACAAGATTCAATTCCTCATTCTGCTCCCTTGTCCCTCTTGGACTGCTCACCTCATTTCGCCTCCCCAACCCTGAAACCCTCATTTTTCTTTTTCCCT
>MU228259.1:2157738-2175618 GCA_018584345.1 Thuja plicata
TCCTTTTGATCTCAACCGTTCATCTCCCCATCTCTGGGATTGATCTCAACCGTTCATATCATCACCAATTCCTATATAATAAACCCTTCATAACCATTTGAAGGGTCTAGGATTTCAAGCTCTCATGTGCCATTACTCCGTCTGTTTGGTTCTAGCATTCAAGCCATCTTGCGACCACACACACACATTTCAATTATCAAATTCTTGACGCTTCTCAAGTCATAGACACTGTCCCGCCAATAATGAGCATCAAGAACAACATTTCAGAAGGAGTAGAGAGAAACAATAGAAGCTTCAAGCATCATGGGGTTTGCATTTATTTGTCTTCCTCTCTTTTGCTTGTACATTTTATTGATCACGTTTCTAGTATTCATTTAGTAGTCATTATATACTTGATTTGCATTCATTTATGAAACCTTTGCTACTAACCCTCAACTTTGGAAATCTATGGGAATCGAAGAGAGAGAGACATATACTTACTTAGTCTAGACCAGACATATCTAATGCAGTTGGCATTGTTAGAAGATTTGTAGCTGAACCAAAACAGAATCACCTAATGGAATTAAAGAGAATATTCAGATATCTAAAGGGAACTATAGACTATGGTTTATGGTATTCTAAATTAGAGAATGTACAACTTCATGTGTATACAGATGTAGATTGGGCAGGTTGTCTTGATGACAGTTAGAGTACTTCTGGAGGAGTAGTATTTCTTAGAGATAGGTTGGTTTCTTGGGTAAGAAAGAAGAAGAATTATATCTCTCAGTCGACAACAGAAGCTGAATATGTTGCAGCAATAGTGAATTGTTCAACAATAGTTTGGATCAAGCAGATGATTAAAGATTTTGGTATACAGGTTGACTATCCTATTATTATTCACTATGATAGCACCAGTACTATCAACATGTCCAAGAACCCTATGATGCACGCAAAGACAAAGCACAATGAGATTAAATACCATTTTCTTAGAAAAAAGTTGCAGATAATGAAGTAAAATTGGACTATGTGAGAACCAAAGAACAGTTGGCAGATATTTTCACAAAGCCTTTATCAAAAGATACTTTTGAGTATCTCAGGGAGAAGTTGGGAGTAATTCCCTCTCCTGAGTCTAATTAGATAAAGCAGCAAGAACATCAGTCCAGAGTGACTGATGAATGGTTGACTACTCTACTTCTAGAGTAGTACCTGTGCCTAATAGCTTATGTCACCCTTTGTCATTGATGTCAAAGGGGGAGTATATAGTAAGGAGGAGCATATACTCTGGGGGAGTATAAAAATATACAGAGGAGTTGTAGAAATGTAGAAGAATCTTTAATGAGGATATTGAGAAGATTGTAAAAATAAAGAAGACACCATGTGCTAAAGATGTTTTTAATATCATATGTTGCCATCAATGTCAAAGGGGGAGATTGTTAAAGATTTACTTCTGGCAGTGAGTTGATTGTATGTTTGTCATTGATGATAACATATAATATATAGCAGTGATTTGTATGTACTTATCAAAATTATGATATCAAGCCTTGTGCGGTTATATTAATGTTGTAGACATGTTTTTGATATTTTTTTCATACACACAGACTCAGATATGGAGTTTTAGTTATGTTGTGTAATTATGTTATGTGGTAGTTACAGTTTCTTCTGTTTATCTGCACAGAGCCAACATATTGCATTGGTTCTTGAGTTGTGTCTATCTTCGGGATATTCTTGTGTATATTCAAGGTTAGTTATGAGTTAAAGATAGTTATCCAAAGGTGCCAAACGTGTTTCAACAAGATTGTAAAGTTAGATTTAATTTGGTGAGGCTGACTTAGTGAAGCATCACGTCTATTTAGTTTATATTGCATAGTTGTATTTATTCTTGCATGATTAGTAAAGCCGACAAGGATGTTATGAAGAATTGTCTAACAGGTCCCATGATCTCATACTTTGAGGAAGATACTTATAGCAAGTCATTGGTGAAATGCTAAGTGTGAATGATAAGATAAGAGACAGAAAATGTACAGAGCAGAATATCAGTTGTGTTTCATTCATCAAGGATCTATGTGAAGAAGAAGTGAAATATTACAATACATTGGAACTGATCAAGATAGCAAGTCTACTCTACAGTTCATCATCAGATATAGTGCATAGATGTTCTTCAGAAGGTTGTAGCCTTCACCATTAAAGCAGTGAGCTTTTGGATAGTGAGTCCTCACCCTTAACCGAGTTATTTGTAAAAGACTCCTAACAGGGTCAGACCCTTAAAAAAGTCACTATACTTATTGCATTGTAAAGAACAACTCCTAATAGGGTTGCAAGATCTTCTAACAGGGATCATTATAAACAAGTATAGTTTATTGTGGGTGTTAATTCCCACCAGGGTTTTTACCATTTGGTTTCCCCGTAACCAATTGTGGTGTTTTCTATTGTGTTATCTGAATGTGTATTTACTTTATTGTATTATGGAGTTAATAAAGGAAAAGAATTCAATTAGCTGATAACTGATTCATCCCCCCTCTCAGTTATCCTTTGGGACTATTCTAACAACTACTCAACCCATCAGGGAGATCGGGTATTAAGGACACTTTCCTACCTTAAGGGATCAAAACATTGTAAATTGAAACTGGAGGGATCAAGGGATCCATATAAATTTAAACTGGAGGGATCAAGAGATCCTATAAGGTAAAAATCCATGCTTTAAGGATTAGTCTTTAATCCATAAAGGGAAAAAAATTTTAAGTTTGAAAATATTTTGAAAGTGCACGTGTGCAAAAAGTGAGTAGAGTGTATGCCCCCTCGTTAGAGTCATTGCTAAAACTTTAACAGGAGCAATGGCTTTAACGAAAACATAAAAAACTCTACTGATTACCTTTCCACTACGAGATGCCCCCAAAAAAAGACAAATCAAGGGAAATACCACATAAACATACAAAGAACACATAAGGGATCTACCTACTGTGGGGTCAGTATGATCATGAGATAATATGTATATATAGATATGAGATTATTGAAAATGAATTGACATCATTCCCCAAAGAAAGTAGAACTACAATCACAATGGAGGAAATAAAACTCAAGAGTTATGAAGAAGAGTCTTTTTGAACCACAACATGGAGACCAAAAAGAATCAGTGCTACCATGTCGCAGATCCAAGCGAGCTACACAAGGAAAACATAACATGAAAAAAACATATAGAAGATTAAAGATACATATAGAGGAATTGTCAAACATTCTTTATTCCTTTATCACCTTACACCACCAAAGTAACAAGGGTCATATAAAAGAATCTAACAAACATTTAGCAAACACATTACAGGAGAAGCACAATATAGTAGGCATTTACAAAAAGGGCTACCATAAAGGACAAGCCGATCAAATGCATCACCTACTCTCCTTATCTTGGTTTATATCATTTAGGGAAGGTGGTAAAAACATAAGATGGACTATATCCAATACAGTAGGAATAATAGCCAATTCCAAATAAGGATCCTCTTGAGAATCATGATGTTCAATACTAGGTGTAATTTTGAATTGATTTGAAAGCATATGAGGTAAATTGGTATCAAGATCAATGGTCTCATATTCATCACTAGGATCAATAGGATCATCAAGAGTATCCTCCTCATCAAGATTAATTAAAATAGGATCTAAGATGTGAATAAAATCATCATAATCTTTCATCTTAACATCATTATGAACATTAACTTCCTCCAGCACATCAGGTATAGGTTGGTCAAAAGAAGGTAAAGAATTTTGAAGAATAGAGGCACATGCCCTAGCATTATCCCTACACTTCTTATGATGTTCATTAGCAGATTTTTTATGTTTCACTTTGTTTGACACATGTTGAGAACTAGGAAGAATGACAACTGGGTCCTTCACAGGTTCTATAGGAGGATTAGTAGGACTTTTAGTAGGAGGAGAAGCGACACTGGGAGGTTGAGTAATAGAGCTAGCAGTAATGGATAAAGGAGGTATAGAAGGAGTTGGAAAAATACCACAGTTAAGATCTATCTGAGGCATGCTTAAATCGACAATCTTGCAATTTTTATAGGTTTGATATGAACGAAAAAGGTTATCAGGGCAAGGAGGACATGAACTAGGTAATGAAGGCCAAAATAAATAAAGAGTAGCACAATCTCTAGGCCTAGAAGTTTTATACAAACTATTATTAATCATTTTCACTTCTCCATTATGAATGAACTTAACACACTTATGAATAGGAGAAGAAACGACATGCATAGCAGTTAACCAAGGCAAACCAAATTTGACTTGAAATTGAGAAGAAGTGAGTGTAATACCCCAAAATTGGCACCTTACAATTCTAATCAATTTTGATGCATTTTCCTCATCATCAAAGCCCTATTGTACTAGGAAAATTCTCCTTCCTAATTGTCTTTAATTGACTTAGTCTCAAATGTAGAAAACCTAAATTTGCATAAATCTTACACCATATTTAATTCCTAAATTTTCAAGATTTATTAACTAAAAATACCTATGATTAATTAATTTAATTCTAAAGTCCTAAGTTCTTTTAAATTAAATTAATCACACCCCCTTTAGCTAATACACATAAAGGGAATTAAATATTATTTGGTTATTTGAATGGATTATCCTCACTTGAATTTAATAATTCAAACAATGTGAAAAGCCACCCATGTGGCAATAATTCATTCATTTAATTAAATAATTCCTTCATATTTTTCTCACCTTCCTCCATGAAGATGAAGAGTCAGCGATTTCTTTGCAAGAAACTATTCATCCTCTCTTCAGGCTTTTCTATATTATGGACCTTCTTTCCTTCATTTGAAGAAGGCAATTTTTAGAGTACCAAAACTATAGTGAATTATTGACTCAATTCTCTCATATTTCCAAGATTTTATTGCATATTTAGTGCAATCTCATCTACCTAAATGACATTCTTCATTTTAGTTTAGTTTGTTTATTTATCAAGTAGCTTAATTCTGTTAGATCTCTTTCAAGTTTCTTAGCTTAAAATTTGCATCTTCATTCCTAGATTACAATTGCATCTCTCATATAGAATAATTTCATTTCAGTTTTCAAAGCTTTCAAATCCTCCATTTTAGAAATGGTCTATGGTTTTTTGCTCTCATTCTAAGAGTAATTAAACACCCCAACTAAATAGGAGGCAACAGGTTGATTCGATCAATATTGTGGAATGAGCAATTCATGTTAATCTTCGCGATTCAATGATTGACCAATGACTATGTTGTGTTGTGGCTGATTTAGAGGTCAAAATTCAGACACATACATTTTGGCGCCCACCGTGGGGCAAAAAATTGATTTCTGACCTCACTCTCAAAAATTTTCTGACAAAATTCTCTACTCTGCCATACCTCCGTACTTCTCTGTGTACAAATTCTCGCATGAGAATTCTGAGCATACCACACAAAGTTGTGCTTTCATTAGCAATCTCTTGCACGAAAAATCACTTTCTCATGCCAACTATTGCATTTCCTCGGGCAAATCCTTGTACTTCCTCTCACGAGAATTGGTGACAGTCTCTGGAATGTCACAATTTCTGCAATTATTGTTACTATTTTCCTGATTATTTTCACATGCTACTATTTTTATCTCTCTTATTTCTCTGGCAGCATAGCAGTGGGCTGCAGGTCGCTTGATGAAGACATAAACTTTCTAATGGTTTTCTTGCAGGATGGTTGTCAAAAATCATTTTAAAACGTTGTGCTTGTTTATTGCTTTCATCACATAGTATAATTAGGGCCTTGTTAAAATTTCTTGGGAATCTTGATAGAAAAATAGGGGAATAGGCTCTTCATTACATGGAAGTGACCCATGGATGAATCTGAGACCCAAACATTGCTAACATGATGGAGAACTAGGGAAGCAAGGAAAGTTAACAAACCTTTAGCATGTTCACTTGTCAGGGGATTATTCTCTTCTCTCTTTGAGAGAATTAGAAACCCAAAAGCTTGTGAATTGGTTGGAGGAGAGTTAGCTCGGTGATGAATATGTCTTGTGTGTTTGGGTAAGGTGAAGAGGTAGGAAAGTATGCTCTTCTCTCTTTGAGAGAATCAGAAAATCTGACCATCGAATTTGAGCCAAGTTTTGTGTCACCTTTAGAGGGCCTGCCAGAAGTTGAACCTCCAGGAATGACCCAAGTGAGTACACACCTATCGCCAGTGATTCACCTCACTATAATAAAGTATGATTTTTCAAGTCCAAAGACTCCAAAGCCATGGTAACTTCTTTCTCATGATTCTGACTATCATCTTGAGAAAGCCTTATCTGTTGTACTGAGCGGCGCCACTCCCAGCCCTACTTGCAGGGGTGTATGACTTTCAAGTGTTGGTGTGGCTGCGAGGCCCAAGCCCTATATTGGGGAAATCGAAGGTTATTGTGAACGGAAGCCCACTAAAAAATTTCTTAGTTAGTTGGCTACCTGGATCACCTCCTAAAGGAGATATAATCTTTGCACAGGGAGAGGGAAGAATCTCTCCCCTAGATTCTTACCATAGGTTTGCACCTGGACACTTAAAAGTGGTATATAACATTGGCCCCTACTTTAAGGGTAACCTTTGAACATATATTATTTAGTCCTTGGAAACACCAAAAACATGAGCGCCCTTTAGGGGGTGACACAGCTATGTAAGGTGCACGCATACACATAAGCAGTGGGGCACATATTTTGTCTTCTCTACCATTTTTTTTGTAGGGATAACTAAGTGCTTGTTTTGAGTCTTAAACTATCCAATCATGATTAAGAAAAGACTCCCATGATTCTGCCAAGTTGCCTTGTCCTTGGTAGAACTATTTACGACTACTTCTTGCATCACTATTGCTTGATCAAAAATTTGTGCTTGTTAATGATTGCTTGTCACATTCAAACTGAGATTGCTGATCTGAACTGTCATAAAACTATCCTAAATCTAGAAATTTTGTCAGAGAACAGTCCTGACTGTGTCTTGAAATCTAAATTTTGTCTCAAAAATTGAGTCGATCTGTCAAAA
Organism: Thuja plicata; assembly: GCA_018584345.1. Taxonomy (NCBI): domain Eukaryota; kingdom Viridiplantae; phylum Streptophyta; class Pinopsida; order Cupressales; family Cupressaceae; genus Thuja; species Thuja plicata. The sequence continues at coordinate 2,164,710 of MU228259.1, forward strand.
CCTGGGGTTTTCTCGCATGAGATTCTAGAAACTAAGCATTTCCTTGCACGAGCTTTCATTTTCTCACGTGTAGTTAAGAATTTCCTTGCATGAACCAACACTTCCTCGCACGATTCTATACCCTGGTGTCCCAAAATAGCGAGCTATTTCTCGTTGACTGATGAGTTTTTTGCTTGATCTGATTTTTGTGTGAGGACTGATTGCCTATTTTCCTATTGTCTTTTGTCTAAAAATGATTGTCTCGAGTTGCGAACCAACCAATTCTTTCTCAAACTCATTTTTTCTATTTTTTCTTTATCCTACCTTTCTGTGCTTTTGTACCCTACGATGCGATAGTCACATCTCGGCTATTCTAGCCATACTCTCAATGATTCGTGTCGGGTGCATTTCACATCTTGGTTGTTCTAGCCTTTATCTCCTTTTTCTATTTCTAGAGATAGATTTCTGAGTTGGATCCTAAGTCCTCTTTCATTTCATCTTCATCTATACCTTTTACGACTAGAAGTGAAAACATATTTCCCATTCGTGGTTCCGAAATAGGTAGAGGTAGATCTCATAATCAAGGAAGAGGTCATTCTAAACCTGTTGTTCAATCTGATAGTCAAGAGGGATCCTCATGTTCCTCCTCTCCATTTAGTAAAGATCATAGTCTGAATCAAAAACCGGTGTTCCAGTAGTACTATAGCCCCTTGTTTCAAAGACAACCTGAACTATTATTTCAAGATCAATAGAACTCATTTCTTCTAGATCAAAAAAATTTGGAAGGTCACTTACTTGGGTTGGTCTTCTTGACAATCCTCACTAGCTTATTGATCCTTTTGATCCTATCGATCCTTGTGAACCTATTGATCCTTCCGAATAGCTAAACCCCTTTGACCCACCAAAAGTTACATTGGCCAGGAAATCTTGGCTCAATACACACACTCACACTGAACCTGTACACATAGCACAATCCCACATCAACAATATGGGAAGCCCTTTTGACTTCCTACAAGGTCAATACAACAAGGTCCATGACCAATCTCAAAATGATCAAGGTCAACAAGGTGATCAACGTCACCATTGCCTTCCTCCACATGACCAGAGTCAAGATCAAAACCCAAGCATTTATGAGATCCTCGATAATGATGATGATTCAATAACTCAAAATGACATAGATGCTACAAAATATAATAAGGCTCTCATCAAGATGATGGAAATTCTCCTTGCATAAGATAAAGAGAAATATTTTCTAGAATTGGCAAACCAAGGAGTTAAGCTACCCCTAGATTTCAAAGTGGAAACACTTGTGACTAAATAGGAAGAGATTGAGACTACCAAATTGGAAAAGATGATTCCAGATATGCAAAACCAAATTAGCCAACTTGTAAAGAATAAGGACAAACCCGCACAAAAATTCACGATGGAGAGCATCTATCCTTTTCCTTTCGATATTAGTCTTCATATGCCACCTTTTCCCAAGGGTGTGGAACTCCCTAAGTATGATAAATATCTAGGTGCCATCGATCCTTAGGATCACCTGAGAGAATTTGGGGCCCTATCTATGGAGTTAATTCATGATCAAACTTATTTAATGTGTCTCTTTCCCTGAAGTCTAGGTGGACCTACCATGGAGTGGTTTTCTCGACTACCCACCAGCATTAAGACTTTTGATGAGATCACAAACCTCTTTATCCAACATTATTCTCACAACATACATCATCCTATCAACATCAGGGACCTTTGCAATCTCAAGCAAAGACAAGGGGATCCATTCCTGATATTTCTCTAGAGATGGAGATAGCTTTGCACCAAGTATCCTCATAAAATGCCCGAATCTTAGAAAATCAACATCTTCTTGGACAATCTCACTCCTGATTTTGGGTATCAAGTATAGCTTCAAGGTCCCCTCAATTTTGACAACATGATTAAGCAAGATGTGAGGATAGAAGCATTTATGGTTAAGAAAGGGGAATTGACTTTGCACAAAGACAACAAACAAGGTTCCTCCTTTTCCAACAAAGATAAAGGGAAGTTTGTCAACAAGAATAGGGACATTGTGAATGATGGAGTGGTTGATAATGTGACCCTGACTCCTTCAAAATTAGTTTTCAATCTTACTTCCAGCATACAAGCGCTCAAAATTGTTGAAAAGGCTACAAAAAATACTCAGCTGTCTTTAAGATTCTCTAGCAACAAACCTTGGGCCTCTCAACCCAAGCGTGAATTCACTTCCATGGGAGAACCACTTAATGTAGTTTACAAGACTTTGGTGCAAAACCAGGTTCTCACTCCTTTGGACAAGCATCCATATGCTCCGCACCGAAGCAACCCATGGATAAATCTATTGTTGGCCCTGCCAACAAGACCAAGAAAATGGTCCCCACACCTCCTACAACAAATTATAGCATTCTCAACTAGCTGCAAATAACCAACACTCAAATAACCATCTTTGAGCTGTTGAAGATCTCGCCTACTCATAGGCAGATTCTGGATAAAGTCCTCACAGAGGATAACATCCCCAAAGACATTAATTTTGATCAGTTTCAATCTATAGTGGGTCACTTGACTTCACCGCACTATCTTTCTTTCTTAGAAGAAGATGACCATTTGGTCATCCACCCGCATAATGCCCCTTTGCATATAGAGGTCATGATTGGCCAAAAGCATGTCCACCACATCCTTATTAATAATGGTGCTGGCCTCAACATCTGCTCTGCTCACTTTCTCACTCAGCTAGGCTATGATGAAGATCGCATAGATTCCCACAAGAAAATTACTATCAAAGCCTATGATGAAGAAGAAAGAAAGTCTAAAGGTTTAGTTGTGCTACCTATTCAGGTTGGACCTATTGAAAGAGATGTCACTTGTCAACTGCCAGACATTCCTCTGCTTATAAAATCCTATTGGGAAGACTGTGGATCCATGAAATGCAAGTGGTTCCCTCTACGTATCATCAATGCATCAAGTTTCCTTTACATGGCACAGAAGTGACAGTTCCTGCTAATATGGGCTATTCTTGTAATACGCTCACACAGTCAGCTGATAGTTTTGTTCCTACTAACAAAGAATCCACATAATTCTATGATGCCAAGCTTAGACACATGGAACAGACTTTTAAAATAAAAGACATAGGCATGGGGGGGTATCAAATAGAACCTGTGCTATCATTAGTAGCTCTACCTCCATCTCCTCATTCTTACGGGAGACCTTCTGAGAACAATAAATCTTCTACTACTCCTCCTGAAATAGTTTATGATGGTGCCTTTGTATGGCCTTCAACACCATTAGAAGATGAAGATGAGGAAAGAGATGTTAAAGCTTGGCTTTACAAAGGAAAGGACATATCTGAATAGACCACCCCAGCTTGTGAACTAGATCCCATTAGTGAAGGTCTTAAAATCATGAAATTATTTGGATACAAAGGGATTGGTCTAATAGGGATGAATGGTAATGGGATAGTTGAACCTATTAAAGCTACGGGTCGAAGGAAAAAATATATAACTGGTTTAGGCTTCAAGAAGATCTTGTTCCATCTAGGGATTAACAAATTTGTGCCAAAACTGGATCCTCAACCAGAACTTGAAGTCACAGCTACAATTGACACTGTAGAGGATAGCTCTAACAGGGATTACTTTCCTTGTCCTATTCCTCTAGATTTGGTAGCATTCTTTGCTAATCCTGATGGCATCAGAACACATGTTAGTACAGCCAAGACTGTCAGTGACTCCAATGGTGCTATTCCATTCACTCCTCTGACATAAGAACAATGGAAAATGTCACAAGACCCTAGTTTACAGGGTGAACTATACATACCATCACAGTTTCAAGAGTGGTTTCCACAAGAACAGCCTGGTGTCACAAGAACTCCCAAAACTTCATGGTGCGAACATCCCAGTCAAAGTTCAAACATAGATTCCCATGAATATGAGTTTGACAGTCTTTCAGAAGGATCCTTTGACAGGAATGTTGATACTGCACATACATCTGAAAACCTTCTCGACATAGGTAAAGGGTCTAGTGTAAGGTCTAATGAGTCTAATTCCATAGATTTTAACTTACTTCTACTACTTTCGCTAGGAGTCAAAGGGATTTTAATACACCTTTGGATGATATTTATCTAGGTCTCAACTTACTAGTCCAGGCTTTCGATGATTATACCGTGAATGCACTTGAACCCGTCACTTCTCTCTCACTCCAACATCCTAAGCTAATAGACTGGAATTCCCCTGCCTCATCCAACAAAGTCCTCACATTCCAGAATGACTATTCTCTAGCTTGTTATCTCCACACTGTTGAATCTATAACATCCTCCACTAGTGAAGACAGTTTCATCATGACCAAAATTGATATCAAGTATCTTAGTCATAAAGTCAAAAGGAAAAAAATAAGCGCACATTGTGGCAGTGTCAGAGCCAAAAAAAGTAAAAAGAATAGACATATCTGAAGGTGAAAACCTCTCTGAGGTGTCTGAGGATGAGATACTTGATGCACTTCTGAGTCATTTCTAGGAATGATCATTTGTGCTAATTGAGCCGACTCAGCTAGTAAATTTGGGTACAGAAGAAAATCCGCACATTATTCATGTGGCTAAATCATTGTCTGTAGAAGAACTCAAAGAATTCACAGATTTATTCAAAGAAAAAAAGATAAAATTTGCATGGACATACTCTAACATGCTTGGTCTAGATTCTGATCTTATCATGCATCACCTATCAATAGCTCATGGAGTAAAACCAGTCAAGAAAAAAATTAGAAAAATGCATCCACATGTGGCTCTACTTGTCATGGCAGAATTAGAGAAAATCCTAAAAGATAGATTCATCAGAGCAATTGACTATGCATAATGGATCTCCAACATAGTTCCAGTGTCAAAGAATGAAAAATCTATCAAAGTCTGCACAGACTTCAGGGACTTAAACAAGGCATGTCCAAAAGATGACTTCCCACTACCCAACATTGATATGATCGTGGATATGACAGCAGGGTATGAAATGTAATCCCTAATGGACGGTTTCTCTGGCTACAACCAAATCAAAATTGTGCTAGAGGACCAAGAAAAGACTACTTTCACTTATGCATGGGGCACTTTCTGCCAAAATGTTATGCCTTTTGGTCTCAAGAATGTTGGAGCCACGTATCAGAGAGCAGTCACTACTATATTTCATGACATGATGCACAAAAAAATGGAGGATTATGTTGATGACACCCTTGCTAAAACAATGGACAGGAAGGCACATCTTACTGATCTAGGCCCTATATTGTATCATATGGAAAAGTTCAGACTACGCCTCAATCTTAAGAAATGTGCATTTGGAGTAACTTCCAGAAAATTGCTTGGTTATATTATCTCTGCAAAAGGCATCGAGGTGGATCCTGTGAAAGTTCAAGATATCATGGAAATGTCGCCACCAAAAAATATTAGACAAATGAGAGGAATTCAAGGCTGACTACAATCTATTTGAAGCTTTATCTCCCAACTGGAAGACAAGTCACAACCATTCACCAAGACTTTACATAAAGGAGTGACTTACCAATGGAACAAGGAATGTGAACAAGGTCTTCAACAAATCAAACAATATCTGGCTAATCCACCTATATTAATGCCTCCTATTCATGGGAATTCATTAATCTTATACATCTCAGATACAGAAACATCTATGGGTGCTATATTGGCCCAAGAAGATCAAAACAATAAAGAAAGAGCAATCTATTACATCAACAGAACATTGGTCTCCTATGAAATGAATTATTCTATCATTGAGAAAGCTTTCTTGGCGGTGGTGTTTTCTTCCCAAAATTCCTGACATTACATGCTTGCTCACACTACAAGGCTCATTGCAAAAATTGATCCATTAAAGTACTTACTCAGCAAAGCTTCCCTCACGGTTAAATTAGCCAAGTGGGTCATGATACTCAGTGAATTTGACATTGAGTATGTGGAAAGAAAAGCTATCAAAGGGAAAGCAATTGCAGATCAGTTGGATAAGGCACCTATTGTAGACTATCAACCATTAAGGATTGAGTTCCTAGATGAGTCCATCATGCTTCTCACACATCAGGCATGGACCATGTTCTTTGATGGATCATTCACCCAGCAGGGGTCAGGTGCCAGAATCTTTTTCATTACACCTCAACGGTATTCATTACCAAAGGCTTACAAAATTTTGTTTCCTTTCACAAATAACACTGCTGAGTATGAAGCCTTGATTAATAGATTAAAGATCTCCATTGAATGGCGTGTCAATGAGCTAAAGGTCTTTGGAGATTCACTGTTGATTATCAATCAGGTGAATGATATCTACCAAACAAAAGATGAAAAACCGGTGCCTTATAAAAAGATGGTTGATGATCTCAAGAAATACTTTGTACACATTACTTTCCAGAAAATTCTAAGGGAAGATAATAAAGCAGTCGATGCCATGGATACTTTGGCTTCCATGTTACAAATGCCACAAAAGTGACTTCCGACATGAATTCCTAGTGGAGATGTTATGCTACCCTACTTATAATTCCCTTGGATCTTGGATGATCTATTTAGTCATTAGACATGACTCATCCTGCTACCACCATATTTACTCCTACCTTCATGACCAGATTATTCTAAACACTTACACCCAAAATGAGAAACATCACTTAATCTACAGTGTTTCACAGTTTGTCATCATAGCTAATGACTTATATATGCGAGGTCTAGATGGTACCCTTCTTAGGTGTTTAGAACCTGATGAGTCCAAGAATGCGTTACTATAGGTGCATGAAGGCATTTGTGGGTCTCACTCAAATGGCCTGACACTGGCTCGCAAAATTATTAGAGCTGGCTACTATTGGTCAGATATGGAGAAAGAAGATACACAATTTGCTAAATCTTGCAAATAGTGCTAGCTTCAAGGAAATTTGATCCACACTCCTACCAAGGAGCTCATTTCTTTCGTCAGCTTTTGGCCATTTCAGCAGTGGGCCTTTGACTTGGTGGGTCAGATACATCTGTCTTCTTCAAGGGGACATAAATTCATCATTACTGCTATAGACTACTTTACCAAGTGGGTTGAGGCAGTGCCTCTCATCGTAGCTGGTGGCAAGTCTGTGGCCATGTTTATACTGAACTACATCATCTAGAGATATGGTGTACCCTCATCAATAATCACTGACAATGGGGGGCAATTCAAGACCAAGGATCTAAAAGAGTTATGCACTAAGTTCATAATTATTCAGCACTGGTCTTCTATCTATTATCCCCAGGGTATTGGATAGGTGAAAGCTTCAAATAAGACTATTCTCAAGATCTTACACTGCACAGTACACAAATCTGGACGAGACTGGCATCTCCATATTAATTCAGCTTTATGGGCTTACCACACCAGTATACAGACACCAATAGGGGCCACGCCCTTTTCTCTAGTTTATGGTGCAGATGTAGTGCTTCCTATTGAGGTTGAGATTCCTACCTTGCGGGTCTCTCTGAAGGGCCTCATTACTGATGATGATATCAGAATATCTTAGCTTCAAGAGCTTGAACTACTGGATGAATGTCAGAAAGTGGTGTTCAATCATCTCCCAGCATATCAGAAGAGAATATCTAAAAGATACAACAAGAAGTTCAGACCAAGGGAATCCCAAATGGGTGATCTCTTCCTGAGAGAGAACCCCAAGAAACAACAACAGCGGGTCCAGAAAGGAAAATTTGAACCAAACTGGCTTGGTTTGTATGTTATCATTGCAGTATTTGAGTCTGGTGCTTACCATCTCTCTACCACAGAGGGGGAACAACTCAAAGAGCCTATCAACGCTCTTCATCTGAAGAAGTTCTACAGTTGAGATATCTTATGAATGCTCATGTACATACTCTATTCTGAAAAAATCCTAAAAATTGTAAAATATCTTGAAAAAATGATCATCTTAGTGAAAGCTTGGCAAACAGGCACTTTGATGTATCTATTATCCTGGTGAAAACCTAGTAAACAGGGGCCTTGATAATATTAAAAAATAAATAAATAAATAAATAAAATACAAAAAAAATAAAAAAATAAAAAGAAAAAATACAAAAAAATTGAAAAAATACAAAAAATGAAAAATACAAAAAAAAAATCAAAAAATGAAAAATTAAAAAAAAAATAAAAAAGAAAAAAAGAGAAAAAGAGAAAAATGTGCCATTGATGAAAACCTAGTAAATAGGCGTCATGGTAGCAAAAATAGAATTTCTGCCAAGATGGTGAAAACCTGGTAAACAGGCGCCTCTTGTTCTGTAGTGCTCTATCTATTGCGGCATCCCTTGGATTTCTTGCAATTTGCTCTCCTACTTTCCTACTTTAGTTTGCTTTCCTGCTTTAGTTTTCTCACTCATGCATTCGCTCTCAGTTATTTTCGAGATGTTGCTGGACTTCACATGGATTGAAACTAGCCACACTCAGGGGCATCTTCCTGGTCTAGGGGGCATTGTCCTATCTTTTGGAGTCTCTCTCCTCTTCGCATTAGTCACCTGTGGTTCTCACTGAGTCTGCCTACTGATGCCTAGATCTCATGTTGATCTTTATACTTGAGAATATTTCTCCCGTTAGTCACTAGTGATTCTTACTACATCTACCTACAGTCACTGTACTACTGAGATTTCTCACATCAAATCACTATCTGCATATTTGACATCAATTCGTTATAGTTGGAGTTATACCCAAACACTCTATCTATCGATATTCAGTCTTTGCATGCTTTGCTTTAGTTTGTACATAGCTTTCAGTCACTTTCATGACACTTTGGATCTTTTCAAGATCCCACCTGACTTGACACGACCCCAGCATCATAGCTTGGGGGAAATCCACTCAGATTTGTCCTCTCTATATGAGTCAAGTCAGTCATCAACGTTCATTACTTGGGGGCATGGCTCCCCACTTTGATCACATCTTCGGTTTACACTCGAGTCAGTAATCTTGTTAGTTCTAAAGGACAACTATCTACTCGCACAAACTAGTGTTTCTCAACACCCCAATCAAATAGTATTTTTCAACACTATCTTTGGACACATTGGACATCGCAACGTCAACATCTCTCGATAGCAATCAAACACATCACACTCACAAGCACAATGGTGTTTTTCAACACCCCTAAAATACATGCACATTCATAAACTTTGAAACATGCTAAGCTATGATTGAATCTTTCTTTGTATGTTGTCTATTCTCTGATATTTTCATTGTCTACTGCATGTGGGTGTGGTTTCGATGATCAGACAACGTCAAATAAATAGGGTGTATGTGATAAGAGCTTCTGCATTAAGGTGGGAAAGCCTTACATCCCTCAATCTTGTTTATTTGTACACCAAGGGGAGGTTAGAACTATCTCTTTGACTATTATTGCTCTGTTTATTTACTTGTGTACTCTTACTATATCAAACCAGAAACAATGTTTAGGTCATCTTGGCTTTTGTGCCCTGGCACTTATGTTCGTTTCCTACATTTTATCTGATGAAAGTCATATTCATATTCTTATGGTTGTATTTGCACTAGTAAGGATTGTATTGACTTTGATGTTCCAAAACTTGATGATGATAATTATGCGATGAGTCCAACAACCAATTCCTAGGGGTGCATTTAGCTTAGGCTTGCATTCGCATTTTAAGCTTGCATAGCAATAGTTTTGGTACTCTCTTCATTGTCTTCTCATTCTTTGAAGGTTCTCATATTTTGTCCTAGATTCCTCTTGACTGCACAAGTGTTCGATCCTCGCTCTCACTCTTCAAAAGTGGCTATATCGACCACTCTGAATCTATTTTCGTGATTGAAATCAAACCCTGACACTCCTAAGTAGCTCAAAATCATGTTTTAAAATTTTGGGACCGACATGCTTCGATGCTTGTGCAGTTAACTTTTTGACGTCGCTTTCTTGTCAAAATCATCTCTTGTCATCATTTTCTCAGCTTCTGTAATCTTTTCATCAAAAGTCAACTCTAGTCAATTTTGGTCAAACTTGGTCAACTATGGTCAAACCTAGTCAATAGGACCTCCTAATCGCTCTAAATTGATTCTGCTTTCTCTTGATCTATCTCTGAATTCCTCTGGATCTTTGATCTTACTTCTATTTGCAATATTTTTTGTCGATCATCTTGTTGTTGTGTCATCTTTCGATTTTGCTCCTGGGGGGGCACGATGATTGCATCATTGAAACTTTTCGCATCATTCTCGAATAAGTCTAATTTGAATCAAAAGTCCTCATTGCTAGGGGAATCTCATCACTTGGGTCATATTTGGTTTTTCATACCTTATGGTCAAAATTGGATATTCCATGATCTTGAATCTCTAGGGGCATCTTGATGCCTCACATCTTGTCATCTTGTCATCTATCTTTCTAGATACCTGAGAAATCTAGCTCAGATCCTCAAGGATCAAGCTTCATTTTGGAGGTAATTCTTGAAATCCCATTAGGTATTGGGGAAATCTAACCCTAATTCCTAAAATTCATGCTTCATTCTAAAGATGGCTCTCAAAAGCTCTTTTCAACCGTTATCTAGGAAACCTAACCCAGATCTCAGAGGGCTAATATTCATATTGGGGCAATCTAACCCTGATTCTAGAGATAGTCCTAAATCTTCATCAGCTATCAGTGGACGTTGGGGCAATCTAACCCTGATTCCAATCTTCTCTCAATTGGTATTTGGACCGTTGTCTTCACAATCTAACTTAGACTTTGGATAATCATGCTTCATTCTGAAGATGGTTCTGCTTCTCAATCTGATTGGTGTCTTGGCAACCTAACCTAGACTCCCAAAATCTTCATCTGTCACATCAGACTATTCTTTGAATCAATGAATTACTCGCACATCAATTCAAAGAGGGGCAAAATGTAATACCCCAAAATTGGCACCTTACAATTCTAATCAATTTTGGTGCATTTTCTCATCATCGAAGTCCTATTGTACTAGGAAAATTCTCCTTCCTAA
>MU228259.1:2175668-2192168 GCA_018584345.1 Thuja plicata
CTAAATTTGCATAAATCTTACACCATATTTAATTCCTAAATTTTCAAGATTTATTAGCTAAAAATCCCTATGATTAATTAATTTAATTCTAAAGTCCTAAGTTCTTTTAAATTAAATTAATCCCACCGCCTTTGGCTAATACACATCAAGGGAATTAAATATTATTTGGTTATTTGAATGGATTATCCTCACTTTAATTTAATAATTCAAACATTGTGAAAAGCCACCCATGTGGCAATAATTCCTTCATATTTGTCTCACCTTCCTCCATGAAGATGAAGAGTCAGCTGTTTCTTCCCAAGAAACTCTGCATCCTCTCTTCAGGCTTTTCTATATTATGGACCTTCTTTCCTTCATTTGAAGAGGGAAATTTTTAGAGTACCAAAACTATAGTGAATTATTGTCTCAATTCTCTCATATTTCCAAGCTTTTATTGCATATTTAGTGCAATCTCATCTAGCTTAATGGTATTCTTCATTTTAGTTTAGTTTGTTTATTTATCAAGTAGCTTAATTTTGTTATCTCTTTCAAGTTTCTTAGCTTAAAATCTGCATCTTCATTCATAGATTACAATTGCATCTCTCATATAGAATAATTTCATTTCAATTTTCAAAGTTTTCAAATCCTCCATTTAGCAATGGTCTATGGTTGTTGGCTCTCGTTTTGAGAGTAATTAAACACCCCAACTAAATAGGAGGCAATAGGTCCATTTGATCGATATTGTGGAATGAGTAATTCATGTTCATCTTTGTGATTCAACGATTGAGCAATGACTATGTTGTGTTGTGGCTGATAGGTCAACATTCAGACACATACAGTGAGAATGAAAATGAAGGTAGTGTCTACAACTTTACCACAAAGCTCAACAGACAAGTTAATAGAACCAAGTGAAGGATAGAGGAAACCATTACAAGTTTGGATCCATGCATCAGATGTATCATAACAATCACGTTGTAGGTTTTTCATAAAAAGGTTTTCATCAGTAATGAAATTTATTAAATATGTGGGATCAACAAGACAACCATGTGTAGGTATCTTAGCAATCCTAGCATAAATATAAAGGGGACCATCGGAAGCCTTAATAGTCTCAGAATCATCAAAGGTAATTGAGAGTTCCCTAGGTCATTTATCCTTATTTTGTTTCTGAGGTTTAGGTGGAGCTTGAAGTTGAAGTGGTGGTGAAGGATCTTGAACAAAAGGTTGATATGAAACAATGCACTCCACATGATTAACAATGTGATTGAGATCATTCATCTTTGAATCGTAAACAATATCCACAGAAGATGGTTGAGTGATGGTATTAGTATCATGTGTAGGTAAAGAATTTATATATATTTGAAGGTTTGATTAGGAGGAGAGACAAATTTGTTCCCACTACCATCAAAATTATCAACAAATAAACCATTAGAATCAATTAAGTCTTGAACCTTATGCTTTAGAAATTAACATTTTTCAGTATCATGGCCATTCTATCGATGGTATTGGAAAAAATATTTAGGATCAAAGGATTTTTATGCCATCATAGTAGGAAGAAGAGGTAGAATAGGAGGCAAGGTAATCATATTAGCACTTAACAACCTACTCGAAATAGAATGTAAAGATTCAGAGAGAGGAGTAAATGTACAATTCATACAGAAAGTAGTGGATGTAGAAGTGGAATTTTTGGATGCAACAACTTGATCAACAAATCTGTTCGTCTGTTTATTGATCTTGACATAGTTGTTAGGTTTCTAAAACTTATCAGGATTAGGTGAGGCATCACTCCTATCAACTGGAATAGGAGCCATTGGAGTGGTGCTCTCAAATTGACTCACTTGTAATTGATAATGATGAAGTGCTTCCACAAAGTTTTTGAAAAGATGTAAATTTGGTAAGCAGAATCTTATCTCTAATATCCTTTTTTAAGTTTTAAATAAACATATGTTGAATATCAATATCAGGAATAGGATAAGAAATCTAAGCATACAAATGCTTAAATCTACCAATAAAATAAGTACATTTTTCCTTAGTGTTTTGTTTATAATGCATTAGATCAGTTAAGGAAACTTGCGGACCAATGCTATTTTGAAATTGATGGATAAAGGTATTAGCAAGTTTAGGAAAAGAATTAATAGAATAAGGAGGTAAAGAACAATACCATTGTAAGGCCTTATCACAAAAATTTCTAGCAAACAACTTAGCTAAAATCCTATGGTCATGAGCATAATCACTACAAAGGATTTGAAATGTTTTAACATGAGTAATAGGATCTCCCTTACCATTGTAATTCTCAAGACGAGGCATATCGACTTGCTAAGGGACAGTAGCATGAATAATATCTAAGGATAAAGGACTACCATGTCATATGTAGGAATGCTAAACTTGGATTGGGTAAAGGATGAAAGTTGTTGTTGTAAAGATGACACAGTTTGAGCCAAACTAATAATTGTGGAATCATTAGAAGAAATAGGTGGCATAGAAATATTAGGAAAACTAGGAAAAGTGTAGGAAGCGGTAGGAATGGAAGACACAACCAGTGGAGCACTTGGAACCACAGTTGGAAGAGAATTGGAATATGTAAAAGGAACACTATGGTAAGAAGGTTGGGAGGTAGGTAGAGACAATGATGGAACAATCACAGGAATAGATGAAATTGGAAGAGATGTAGTCATTAAATGATGAGTGTAAGTAGAAATTCTAGGTAAAGGAATGGAAGAAGGTTCCCCACTAGTGACAAGAGGAGTGAATCCTAAATCTTGAGCATCTTGAGCTAAAGGTTTAACATTCAGATGCACAAGATGAGTGATACCACGCAAGAGATTAACACCTTGATCACTATCACACAGGAATTTCTTAAGAGCCTCTATAGCTTGGATGGAATATTTATTATGGTTTTCTTGAATAAGCCAATTTCCCATTTTATCAAGTTCGGTTGAAAGTTTTTGGACTTGTTCAGGAGGAACTCTTTAAGCATCATCCTCATCATGAGATGAGTGAGAATATTTATTATCCATAGAAGGATTGGAACCATGAGTGGTCAAATTCTCATCCAGAATCCTAAGGAAAGTAAAGGAAGACTCAGGATCAAAGGAACCCATAATTCTACGAATTCTTCTAACTTGGATACTATAAGTAGGACTAGAAGTAGTAAAGCTCATACACCAATGCACTGCAAATGAACTAATCTAGGAAACACAAGATTTTGATTTTTAATTTTTGAAATGTAAATTCAAGAACATAAAAGAAAGCTAATCTAATATGCATGTAATATCTAACATAAAAATGTAAATCTAACATCAAAAAACAAAGAGTTGTCTATCACAGGTTCAAAAATGTAATAAGCTAAAATGTGTAATATGAAAAATGTAATATATATATATATATATATATATATATATATATTGTAATATACAAAAATGGATTGATGGGAATGGGTTAGTTGGAATAATAAAGAAGGTAAGATTGTCCTGTTAATCCCAAATTTCATAAAGGGAAGATCCAAATTGATTAACCCTAAAGAAAGGATCAATGCATAAATGAATCAACCTATTAAGGGTAGGGATAAAGAGAAACCCTAACTTCTATTTTATAGAAGAGAGTGTGTAATAGATTTAGGAAGATTAAAAAACTTTAATTGAAATGAATTGAAGACAAGTACTAACCTCAAAATGCTATAGATATGAAGAATTCTATTTTTGGGTGCCTACACTGAATTTTTGGAAAATTTGCAACTAGATCTAGAACATAAACACAGAGATGAAGAAAACCCATAAATGTTTTTCCGATCTGGCTCAGTTCTGATTTTTTACCCTAAAGTGAATGTCACCTTTGACCCAAAATTTTTTATTCTGACCCAGAGTAAAATGTTGATTCTGACCCAGAAATGAATGTCATATTGGACACAAAATTTCTAATTCTGACCCAGAATAGAATGTTGATTCTGACCCAAAATCTCTGATAGAAAATCTATTTCCAGATCCCGATAGTTTGCTGAAAAGGGTATTCAGATCTGCACTCCCACTACAACATTTGGGGTCAAATTTTGACCCCAATTTGCGATGGCACCACCATTTGTATGTGAATTTTTTGTTTTTTTTCCAAGTGCCACTGATGCTTTTTTAATAGCGATGGTATAGTCATAATTGTGACACCCGCATGATTATAAACAAAAAAGAAGACGAAGAAAGGCTCATTTCTAATTTAGCGTGATCACATACCGTCATGCGCAAAGAGGGCATACTGGGGAAGCTGATTGGCATATTGGTACATGGAAGCCATGACTTGAGGTAGGCATTCGAGCTTTGTCTTCTCATTAACTCAATTTCATTTTGATGAAATTTGTTGATTTAATGGCAAAATATGAATGTTAATACTGTAATTGTTTACATCTTTGCATTTGGAATGCTTGATGACCCATGAGCTTTAAGAGCTAGGACATCGTTGCTATTACCTTCAAGCTATAATTGTGTGAAGTGTTTGATCTCTCTTCATTTGTTTTGATGTTGATATTCACTATGTGGTACTCCCCGTTTATGATCATTTCATGAGGAAATATCTTGATGGCTCGCGGGTTGTAGGCTAGGGCATCATGCATTGTTTATTAGCTCACTATTTAATACTGGCATTGTTTACATCTTTGCATATGGAATGCTTGATGACCTGCGAGCTTTGAGAGATAGGGCATCATTTCTATTACCTTCAAGGAATTTTGTGAAGTGTTTGATCTCTCTTTATTTGTTTTTTTGTTGATATTCACTATGTGGTACTCCCTATTTATGATCATTTCATGAGGAAATGTCTTGATGGCTCGTGGGCTGCAGGCTAGGGCATCATGCATTATTTATGAGCTCAATGTTTAATACTGGCATTCATTTACGTCTTTGCATTTGGAATGCTTGATGACCCATGAGCTTTGAGAGCTAGGGCATCGTTGCTATTACCTTCAAGGCATTGTGTGAAGTGTTTGATCTCTCTTTATTTGTTTTTCTATTTATATTCACTATGTGGTACTCCCCATTTATGATCATTTCATGAGGAAATGTCTCGATGGCTCACAGGCTTCATGATAGGGCATCATGCATTGTTTATTAGCTCACTGTTTAATATAGGCATTTTTTACATCTTTGCATTTCGAATGCTTGATGACCTGCGAGCTTTGAGACCTAGGGCATCGTTGCTATTACCTTCAAGGAATTGTCTGAAGTGTTTGATCTCTCTTTATTTGTTTTTATGTTGATATTCACTATGTGGTACTCCTCATTGATGATCATTTTATGATGAAATGCCTTGATGCTCATGGGTTGCAAGCTAGGGAATCATACATTATTTATTAGCTCATTGTTTAATACTGGCATTGTTTACATCTTTGCATATGGAATTTTTTATGACCCACGAGATTTGAGAGATAGGGCATCGTTGCTATTACCTTCAAGGCATTTTGTGAAGTGTTTTATCTCTCTTTATTTTATTTTTTTGTTGATATTCACTATGTGGTACTCCCCATTTATGATCATTTCATGAGGAAATGTCTTGATGGATTGTGGGCTGCAAAATAGGGCATCATGCATTGTTTTGAGCTCATTGTTTAATACTAGCATTCATTTACTTCTTTGCATTTGCAATGCTTGATGACCCACGAGCTTTAAGAGCTAGGGCATCTTTTTTATTACCTTCAAGGAATTCTGTGAAGTGTTTGATATCTCTTTATTTGTTTTGATGTTGATATTCACTATGTGGTACTCCCCATTTATGATAATTTAATGCAGAAAAACATGGTATCTTCTTTGCTTTCTACAACATTCTTCTGCGTGCACATGTCATGTAGCATGGTTTTTCTTTCAGAAGTGTATGGCGTGACTATGCACATGCCTAATTGTAGATGAGGATCAGTATTAGGATGTCATTCATTTCTTAGACCTTCTTGATCTAACCCTTGTCTCTCTTTTCTTTGCAGGTTCTGGATCATGCAGGAGCACACTAGATTCATACCCAGGTCAAAAATTCATCACTTCAGGCAATGTCTAGTACCCTTATTATTTATGTTCATCCTCTTAATATTTTTATCTTTCAGTTCCTTTCCTTGTATAATATATACAAGCTATTTGGCATATATATAGTATATACTGTGGACACCTAAAAATGGTTCATTGCCTATGCCCCCTTTTTAACATGTCTTCTATATTGTGTGTTTGATCTTTATCATTCACTAATATTGTGTCATTCTTCCATGTCATCAATTACTAACATTTCTACTCTCTTTATCAAATCGATCATTTTCCAAATAATTTATGATCAACCCTAAACCAATCCTATTCTATCCTATTCAATCCTAGACCAATCCTATTCGATCCTAAACCATTCCAAACCTTCCTAAATCAATTCAAACCCATTCTATTCTATTTCTAATCACTTTCAAAATTGTTTGGACTCATTCCAACCATTCTGGGGCATTGTCCAAGATCATCGATGCCTAATTAACCCAATTTAAAACCTATCGATCAAAACCCTAATCTAATTTGATCAATCTTATCATCATTTTAGGAGCATTTTCCAATATCATCGATGCTTCGTATCCCCTTTTTCATCCATTTGATAACATTTTCAAAGATCATTGGTGTTATCGCTATCAATCTACCAATATCAATTCAATAGTGTTGTTCATATTTGTCAATACTATTTTTGATTATCATTTGGGGAACATTATCAAAGATCATCGATGTTTCCCCATTTCAATTTCAATCCTATGATGCCATAAAAGTTCATTGGAGCTTTTCAATCATTTCCAATCATCATTATGTGAGCGCATTGTCAATGCTCATCGATGCCTCGTGATTCCCTAAACTATTTCAGAACCCTTGGAATTGATCCTAAACCTTATCAATATTATAAAAATCATTTCAATTCGACATCAAGACCTTCAATTCAACCTATAACCCACTAATTTCCCCCTTTGGATGAATAACCCATAGTTTATCCTAAGTCCTAATTGAATAAATAAATAAACTTTATTTATTCCCCATTTCCCTAAGTCTCCAACAATTAATTAATTTTTATTAATTAATTGGCTGATTTCAAATTATGAGATTTTCATAATTTCATAAATCTAATTATGGATTTTGAATAATATTTGAGAATACTATATTATTAATTTGATTAATGATTCCTAATCCCACCTAAATATCATATCCCTTAATTGAGGATTCTCATCCCTATTAAGGTGCTTCACAAATATTTTCAATATCTCCTTATTTGATCTCCCCCATATCGTGCTTCCTAACATCCTACCAACAAAAATCTGCATTTATGCATAGAGTTTGCGCTATCTCACCTAATTGATCCTCATTTTCTATAAAATGGGATGCATTCCTCTCATTCAAGGTTAACCACAAGATTTTTAAGAACCACTATCTCCTAGTAATTCTCATTATCACTTGTTCTTTCAAAGGTTCTTTGTGCAATTGCATTTGTCAAAGAGCAACATATCAACCTCTATGGAGAAGAAAGGAGAGAATTAGAACTACATTTGAAGGGAGTTTGTTTGTGTTATTTTGCATATGTTTCAACTCTTGTTTCAAATGGTTTTAATGTTATATTAGTTAGGGTAGCATATTGTTTAGGGTTTGTGATTACCTAATTATGCTTTCTAGTCCATTTTTTGGTCTTACATTTGGTGAACCCAACGTGAACATGCTTAACTGATGAACTTTTTTGTGTTTTTGTGTCTTTTTCAAGTTCTGGAAGAGAGTTGCGTAGGTGGTTACTGAAGCTACGTAGGTGGTCACTATTCATGTGCAGGTGGTCACTGTTTCTGTGCAGGTGGTTAAGTGTGAGGCCTACCCTATATCGACATAGCTTATCATTATTTTTCACTTACATGCTCTCCAGTCAATACTGATTTTGGTTAAATTTGGAATATTTTGGGACATTATATTTGATGGACTAGACATTATTAGTATTATTTATGTCATGTGATGATTTCTTCAGTTTACTTCCTTGATGATATTTATGGTGTTTTGAGTATAAGCATGCATTATGATGGTTATTTTTGTATTTTAATTCAAATACAAGAATAGGTTATGTTATTTTGATTATACAATCAATTATGGTTATCAGGTGCAGAAATGAGAAAAAAGTTATTAAATGAAAATGTAGAATGTCCAGTCAATTGATTATGCAATTTGATTTATATATACACATGTGATTTTATTGAGCTACTGATGTTCGATTTCAGTGTGCAGGAAAATTACCATGGAAATTATCAAAGAATAAGTAACCAACCTTATGTGCAAACTGTAAAGCCAAGGTTGAATCTAATGAAGAGATTTGAACCTCGTTGTTAAGTAATTTGATTTGTGACTGTAAATTGTATGTATGTATCAGGTTCTTCTTCGTTTTCTTAGTGACATGTCAATGTTGTATTATGTATTTTACAATGTCACTTGACACTTGTTATGTGTTATGTAATGACATGTCTACTAAGGTTGGCAATGTAACCCTAAGCCTAAACAATGTATTAGGAACCTAATTAAACCCACTTTGTTTGGAGATACTTGTAAAGTCCCACCAATGAGATTATTTAAATTTAAATTTTTATTCTAGTCACTTCTAGAGGCAAAAAAGTGGTCCTAAGGACAAATTTTAAAAAAATCCATGTACCTTAGTGATAGGGGTATGGGTTAGAAACATTTCTAACACTTCTAGAACCCCCTAGTGGCCTCGGTGACCCTCTTAATGACCCATTTCCTACATGTTTCGAAAATGGAGTGAGTCTTGACCTTTACCCAAACCCACTCTTTTCCAATCTTACAATTATGATAGGGGCAAGGGAAAGTCAAAGGACTTGAGGGTCAAATCTGAATTTAATGTTGGTGGATGGGTAGGATTTGGAGGCCTTTTTAGAGGCCCTTTGGAGAGTTAGTGGGTGTTCACCCACTCTCTACTTTTAGAGACATTAGGGTTTTGGATTGAAGAAAGAAAAATGGATTGGGCTCTTCTCAAAGATCATTTTTACCATAACACTTATGAAGGTTGGTCTCCACCATTGCCATGAAATTTTTCTTGTTTTGTTGAAAATAGATTAGCATGTATTTCCTTTTCTTGCATATGTGTTCAATGTAATTTGTGTTGTTGTGATGTAAGGGAATGGGATTTTGAGTTTGATTTCATGCTTATTGTGTTTTACCTTGTTTTAATGAGGGAATTTTTTAAAGGGTGTAATGGCATTACTCACCCTTGGATAGGGAAGAAGTGGCCAAGTATGGGTGAAGGGGTTAGTTGGATTCCATGAATGTGTAGAGTCTCTTCTCATGGAGAGAAGAGGGAAAAATGCAAGGTGTATGGGACCTTGCAAGCCAATGAAGGTTATTTATCTTGATTTGGGGGAGATAAGGAGGAAAATGTATGGAAGAATGTATGTGAATTTTAGCCTTGGAAAGGCATGTTTATTGTTGTGTTTCATTTGGCGAATCTCCTACATGGAAGTCCACCTTCACCCTTATCTTGGGATCAAAATGAATCCTACTATGTAAGCCTTGGATGGGTGTATCTTGTTGTCTTTGTGTTGCATGAATGGTTTGAATGTCACCCATTGGTTACCGGTTCTCCAAGCTAGGGGGTGGTCTCCTTGAGACCTAGGATGGGAGGTGAGCTCTCCATGGTTAGTTTCATCTTATCTTTTGCAGATTTAGGAAGAACCTTGTGTTACAACAATTTTGGAATTGGAGCTTGGATGGTGTTCTTATTGCCTTGATATTGGAGACTTCTCCATTACAGTATCTTTTCTTGTATTGTGCCTTCATGTTGAAGGTGAAGTGTGTAATGGAATGGATTAAATTTTGTAGTCTTCAATGTTGTAAATGAAGATGTAACTATTTGTGGAAAAGAAAATAAAATCATGTGCTCAAGTTTAGATGAATTACAAGTCATTTCTTGTTTTTTTAAATTTTGGTCTTGCAAAATTTCAACTTTAATATGTTCTTCCTCCTCACTTGAAATCTAGATTTCTATCACAATATGATCAAACACTTTACCTTGAATTCACTATTGCAATTTCAAATATTTTGAGGAAAACATGTTAATAATGGTTTATTAATCAAATTAGGACACTAATTAATAACTACCTACTACCAATATTCTATAAATAATTCTCTTAGTATAATGCACCAATAGAAGATATATTGCATACATTTAACTTCAACAAAGACAAAACAAAAGAAATGAAATGTTAGAGGAGATGGAAAAACTATCACTTTCCAGATTTTTTGAGAGCCAAAATGCTCTATGGAAAATGTATGAGCAAAGGATTTAATTCCCTTTACCACAGAGAATATTCCCCCCCCCCCCGGCAATATTCCCTCTCCATGTATGTGATTATCTTTCTAATCCCTTTGAATTAAACTTGTTTGTGCTAATCCAAATGTTTAAACATATGGGAAGGGGCATATTTGTTTTCACCCAACTCGTGGGCCCCACACTATATTTTCCCTTACCTTCTTAACTCCTTGCATTTAGTAGGATGTGACTTGGTTGTTTTGATTTAAATAAAATAGCAAATAGGGAAATCATTTTTTTAAACTTACCCCCTACGTAATTTCCTTCCTCCCTATCATTTGTGCTATGTTCTCAACCTTGGCCTTCCACCTATTTTGAAATTCATGCCCTCTTTGCACTTTACCTTTGGTTAATTTGTTTGGTGGACCCCACCGAAACTTTAACTCTTCACAAATTTGCAATTCATTTCATTGGCAAATTCAAAATTCTCCCAAGTTGGAGCCTTGACTTGTCACATCACTCCTCCACTTGGCACGTGGGCCAAGGGAAAGGAGAGGTTGATGGGAGAGGGTGATGGGATAGGGGTAGGATAGGGGTAGGATGGATTAGTAGGTAGAGTAGGTTAGGAGGTTAGGAATTAGATTAGATTTTGATTATTATATTTTAATTAGTAATTTTTTTAAGTATAGTTAGTTGTTATTAAATTTTAATTATGATAAATGGTAAATGCTTTTAGTTTTTTTTTTTTTTTTTAAAGGTAGAATTTAATTGGTCTTTATATTAGTGGTTATTTTAATATATATGATTAAGTGATTTCAAGGATACTTAAGAAAGGTTATATATATTAGTTCTTGTAATTAAATTAATTTTTTTTTTTAATTTATTTAGTTAATTATTATTGTCATCAATTAATTTACAAAATTATGATAGTTTGTTAGGGAAATTTTAGTGCAATCTTTAGTACTATATTGGGATAAAATTATTACGTTTGTGGGAACTTAATTCAAGATGTTAGGAAAAATAATGTGTGTAAAATAATTATATAAGGATTTGTTTATAGATGATATGTAGATAGGGATAATTAACTAGATTTCAAATGCTTTAGTATTGAAATGGTTTTTATTTAGTCTTTTTTTGACCTAGGATCATGTCTAAAGGTTAATTTTAATGTCGTAAGTAGTTTAATGTTGAAAGTGTAATTTGTACTAGATTTAAATGGATAAAGTTGTAATCAAGGTTAAGAATTAAATTAATTGCTAGGTCAACCTAATTCAACATATGTTCTTAACAATTATATACCATCATGATACCACACGTTGTTAAACATAAAACCATAGCTAATTCAACTTGACCCAAGTGTTCTTGTAACACCCAGAACTTAAGATCTCTAACCCGTGTAACAAGTTAATACACTGACTCTGCATCTATATGTGATGTGACCCTAATTCAATCTATTAATATACCTTGAAAATCAAAGACTAACTTCACCATGTCATCACCTTTCCACAATGCATTCAATATTAGTTGTGTCACCATAGTTGTATGTATTTGTGTTTAAAAAAAAATTGTTAGTGTGTTTTGCCCTAATTTTGGGCATGGCATTAAGTCCTGTGTAGGTGGTACCCAAACCTATGCACTTTGAGTCTAGATCTATGTAGATGGTTTCTTAGCTATGTAGTTGGTCATATGGGATCCTCATTTAGGGTTTAGGATCACTTTTTGCATGTTTAGGAAGCTATTCTGCATATTAGGCTTTCCTTTCTTCTTTTTATATGCTTTAAGGTTGAAATGAACCCTAAACTATTCAAATGAACCCTAAATTTGGTTAATGAACCCTAATGTGCTAAATGAACCTCACACTTTGATTTTAAAGGCCTAAAATGAACATTTACATTTGTATTTAGGCTCCTAAAATGAATCTCGCCTAGTCTAGGGTTTCATACTATCAATCTTTTTCAAATTTCAAACAAACTTGCAATCTATCCTAACTAGGGGTGGAAATGGACTATTTCATGCAAGATCAAGGTGTTTAAGTTGTTAAAGGACCTAAAATGAACTTCAAACTAGTTTAGTATCAAATGCAAATTTTTCCCTTAAGGTGTTGCTAAACCACTTTGATGGACATGCAAGCTAGTTAGAGTTTCAATCTCGCTTCAATCTTTTTAAATCAACTTAAATGGTATAAATAATGAACTCTAGCTATGTTTCATATGATATTTCATGCTTAGATGTTGAAATAACCTCTTTCTTTGCAAGTTTTTACTCATTTTTAGGCCTCTGATCAGTAGCTGCGCACTTGGTTGTAGGTGCTACAAAGGTGGTCAGAAGTTGTGTAGGTGGTAGCCTATTCCTGCATAGGTGGTACCCTATTTCTATGCAGGTGGTAGCCTATTCCTGTGCAGGTGGTAAATTTGGTGTTTTTTAAGCAAGTTTTTGGATTTATGCATTCCTATACTTGTTTTTGCACTTAGACTACTGGATTTTGGTGTTACTGATGATTTGTGAAGCATGTTGGCAATCATGGGATGAATATTGAATCCTAAAAACTACTAACAGTTTCAATGCAGGACTTTTGTAGAAGACCTTGTGTTTTCCCAAACTTTTGTACTTGCTTTTTGTAGTTAGAAAACACTTCATTTTGGTGCTTGAAATGAACCTTTTGCTTTCATGTGTCTAATATATTTTCTATATTGTAAAACCCTAAGAATCATATGAGTGTATCCTCTCCCCTCACCTTTGTGGATCTTGGGTGTAAGAGAAACTCATATCATTCGTATAGAGTGGCTACCTCCCAAGTGCTTTAGTAGAGATAGTGAGAGTGGATTCCCAATTGGTAATAGGCTACAACCAAGACCATCCAAACAAGGATACAAAAAATGCCATTGTGATTAATCTCATAATGGATGGGTATTGAATGCATTATACCAGGAATAAGATCTCCCTTAGTACCCTTGTGGTGTGTTAAAACCTACGGAACATAACTTCTGTAGGCTAGGAGGCCTCCATAACTAAGCTAATATGCCACACATATAACCACCTGAATGGATTCCCTTACTAAACACCATGTCATAGTAGACAAAAACCTTCTATCTTTTGGTGCGGAAGGTCAGAGACCAACTAAGACGCCCCACACTTTTGTGTCTATTAGTCAAGACAACAATCCCTTGGGAAGTGATGACCCTTGTGAGTTGAAGCTTGGAGTGCCTGAGAAGTGAGTGCACATGTAAGGAGGATCCCATGCCTCCAAGCTTCTAGGTTTTCCCCTATTAGTAAGTATGGCTAAACTTTGATTCAAGTGGGGATTCAACAGATACTATCCTTGCTATACTTAGGAAGTGGTGTGTTTGTTCATTTTACAATAGCCATTCTGAATGATGTGTCTTTTGTGAGTGTTCAAACCTTAATAAAAATGATAACATCTTAAAAAAACTCTCCTTAAAGAACACTTTTTCCAAATCAATCTTCAAGAACAATCAAATGGTCACAACAAACCTTGTCTTTGAGTAAACATATGGAACCTTGAACTTTTCACTTGGAACCTTTTGGAATGCTTAATAGCCTTCATATTGTATAGTCATGACCTAATCTCCTTGCATTTTTCATTTCAAAAATTCCTTGCATTATAGACCTCATTTCAATCCTCATTATAGTCCCTTTTGCATAAGTCTTAATCATAGCCTTCTTGCATACATAGCTCATTTTTAGACTCTTCTTAAAAACTTTGCAAACAATCCTAGAAAGTATCCAAATCATGGAACCTCTCTTTGTGATGTTGAAAATAGGATCTTGACTTGATCCCCATTTTTTGCCAAATTTCAAACCCCTTTATCAATTTGGTCTTATTCCACCTTTGTCATGATATATTTGACCTAAGCCTTTTTATCAAACTTGTCCTTTGTCCTTCAATCCTATTTTTTTCAAGTCAAGATTCTTATTCAACCTCATGAGTTCATGCTCTTAGGTTTGTCTCCTTTCAAAAGATTAATTTTCAAAGTCCAAAATACCAAAAACATAACTTGCATAAACCTTAGATTGCATTTGCATATAGTCATCATGTCAATCTTTACTAGGTTCCAAGCATCCAAAAGGCAACAAGAGACTTATCAACCCATGTTTCCATCACAAGGAAACTCACAATTACCTTTTGATCAAAGATAAGATATACCTTTGCAACAACAAGCTTTTGAGCCAAGGCAAATGACATCAACACAACCAAACAATAAATTGCATCAAGTCCATTCAAACATAATTCAAAATTTGAAAACAAAATTGGCTAAAGAAAAGAATCTCTTGGAGGAGAGGGTTGCAAAGATGATAAAGAGTAGACAGGAGATGGCCAAACTCCTTGGATGTCCAATTGAATATTTTGGTGAAATTGACACACAATCTCTCATTGAGAAATCAAAGATACCAAAATTCATTTTACAACTCAATGAGGCAAATGAACAATTTAACAAAGCCCAATTCAATCATGTGCAAGAGCCAATATTTTTCAATCAAGTCCTAGATCAAGCTCAATTCAATAAAATTTCAAACCAGTCTCCATGTGCTCAAATTTCAAATAAATCATTCAACCAAGTTCCAAATCAAACCTTACAACTTGACTGTGGCATAATTCAAATGGGGCCACCACCAAATTACGAACCAATATTTATTCCAATGCAACCAAGTGATATTCAAACAATTTCACAACCTCTTAGGCCAATCATGCGGACAAGATAATCAATACCAAGATCGCAAACAATAACATTGCTTGAGGAACCTTTTGTGTCTTCCAATTCACCACCAATGTCTTATCAAACAAAGTGTCATGCCCAAAACTTGGGCAAAACACACCAAATTTTTTTTTTAAAACGCACTAAAAGAAGTGGTCACACTATCACAAAGGTAAAGCAAGTGCACGCAAAATGGTGTAGGGGAGAAATAGTAACTGGATAGGTCATACATGGTAGGATAGCTCTGGAACTATCCTACATGGGTTCTTAAACTAGAAACCTCGATCAACACACAAATCGAGATAGTTGACTAAAAGTCAACTAGAGTTGACCAAAAGTCAACTATACTTTGAAATATGTGAAAGAGTGTTACTAGGGCCTACTAAGTGCAATGGAGGGCTTAGGCACGCATACTAAGACAATTGACTAGAAGGTCAACTAGAGTTGACCAAAAAGTCAACCATCTCCAAAAGTTGTGAAATTGAAATCCTAGAGTCTAGTGGCTACAAGAAACACGTGGTTTGAATATCGAGTCAAATGGACACAGGTTGACCGCGGTTGACCAAAAGTCAACCATGGGTGAAAACTGGTCAAGGGGATAAAAAAAAATATCATCTAAAGGATAATATTGAAGAGTTTGAATAATGTACTAAAAACATTTCGTTTACCATTGTATATAAATATTTATAAATAAATTCCCCTTTGGCTTAAGTAAAATCTAACATTAAAGAATGAAAATAATATCTATCCCATAAACTAAACATAAAAAAATAATATCTACCTTGATGTAAATCAAATCTATAATAAATCAAGATAGTCTAGCCTTAATGCATATAACAAAACTATCTATAAAAATAAACATCCAAACTAATACATTATTCTATTTTAACGATAGAGTCAAATTCGCTTATAAATCGTATCTATAAGAAAACTAATCTACAAATTAATTTCATTAAAAAAAGAATGGTTCTATTATATAATTTTGAATCCATACTAACCACTAAAATCAAACCTTGAATTAAAATCTAATTTAATAACTATTCTATTTATACCAATTACTAAATTATTTAAAACTTCAAACTTACTTTAATAACCTAGCTAAATAGTTTCAATTTAATTTTAAAAGAGCTAAACTAATAACATTTTATATATGCAACCAAATCACATAAACCAAAGATAGTATAAATCCCCATTTACAAACTTCTAAACTTAAAACCAATAAAACAAAAAAACCTAAAATCTCTATTGAAAATGAAACCCTAACAACCCAAGGGCCGATGATGCGCGACCAACAGAGAGGGCGACGACATTTTCTATAATAAACTGCAAAGGGCGGAGAAAGGAGCTTTTCTGGGCGGTGGCAGAGTAAGGAAGATGGAGGAGGGAGGGGATAGATGCAATGCGGTGGTGGCCATAGGCAGCGACACCATGGCTCGCCGGGGATAGGGTGAGTAGGGGAGGGGCGGTCATTGCCAGGCAGTGGAGCCTCCCCACTGTGCTATGCATAGTGGGTGGCCCACGCGCCACGTGGCCCCCA
>MU228259.1:2196744-2206920 GCA_018584345.1 Thuja plicata
TATATTAAAAAACATTAAAATACATATATACAAACAATATATATTATAAAATAATCAAATATGGAAAGTAGAAACGTGGAAAACCTGATGTATTGCCGTTTGATGAAACGGATGCCCCGCAGTCGCTATTGCTTTCACCCGAGCCGAAACAGTCACAATGACTGTTTCGGCGGTTTTTGCCGCTAAAGTAACCTAGTTACTTTCGATCGAAAGTAACTAGGTACTTTTGATCAAAAGTACCTAGTTTAGGTACTTTCGATCGAAAGTTTGTCTATTTCGATCGAAAGTAATTGGCATTTTTGATCGAAACAAACAGAGTTGTTTTAGTGGATCACGCTTTTCGGGACAAATTCCTTCCTCCCGAAAAGTGTAACCCACTATTGTGGGATCACCCTGGAGTTGTTTAGAACAATAGAGGAATGACTATCTCTACAATTAAAGACTTAGAACTTGACTTTGGAGTCAATGTGATTGCTCACAAGTTCTATCAGTCGAGCTGACTGGATAGTGTTCCCTATACAGCTGTGGACCAGGCATGGAAAATAGTAAAAAAAATTCACACCTATGACCTTGCCGAGCTGCAGTTGACACAACTAGCTGAGAACTTACTATCAATTAGGAAAGCCAAAAGCTCATCATGTAAGTTTGGCTCTTTGTTAATTTGTATATTCTTCTATGTACAGAAGTCATTTCCTACACTAGGAAATATTGTCTGGAAGAAGGATAGGCCCATCACTTTACATATTAGTGAATGTATTCAGCAATTAGGCAATAATTTCAATGGTATTATGGGAAGTTATTTTTTGGAATTCAAAAAGAGAATGAGGTTGAGGAGCATAATTTCCAATTCACTTGTGGAGAAACACTATGAAGAGATATGTTTCTTACTGGATACAAACTACACCTATATTCAGGCTATGACACCTAGGGTATCATGGCTGGAGCCATTTCCCTATGAAGTTAACATTGATGAAGCATCAGCAGCTATCAAAACATTCCTAGTAGAGGAGATTGATACTAAAGCTAAAATATTTGGAAATTATGATGAAGCTAAGGCAAAGATTTGAATGAATCTTAAAGTAGGAACCATGGAAAGAAAGAGGAAAAAGATTGTGAAAAATCTGAAAAAGATGGTTGGCTTGCCGAGTGATGAAGAGCTAGAGGATGCACCTCTAGACATATCTACTGGACAAGGAGAAGATGTATCCAAGGAACAAGAAGTAGAAGTCAGTGAATCTTAAGGAGAGATCACTACTAAGGCAAAAGGGAAGAGGCCAGTAGTAGAAAAGGTAACAAAGTTGAGTAAAGCAAAACCTAGAGTTACCCCTCCCATTGCAAATCGTCCAAGGAAAAGGGCATCTGTTGCCACATCACCAGTAGAGAAAACAAAAGTTTATGCAAAGAAGATTGGAGAAATTAGTTCTGGATTGAAGACAAAATTTGTAACAAAGGTTGTGTCGAGCCTACAAGTTAAAAGACCAAGAAGAAAACTGCATTTGGATCCAAAAAGTGATGAAGACAAGACTAAAACTGATGAACCCAACAACATACCAACAACACCATTCAAGAAACCCACAGATATTAATTAGGTATGCAAGAACTTGAGAAATTATGCAGGGTTATCTAGTTTCAAGTTTATAAGGTATGAAAAATTGAAGGTAGGAGACAAACATAAGGTTCAGGAAGCTCTCCTAGACATGATGTGTAATTTCAAATTAACCCCTATAGAAATAGTAAATAATGTGTCGAGTGAGTTGTATGAATTTCTGTCTGGTAAGTGGGAATTTCCACTCACACCTAAGAGACAAATAAGGGAAGGCACATTAGCTCAAGTAATTCTTGAGCTAACCAAGAAATAGAGAGAAAAATTTGTTGAAGAGTATAAGCACAAATTTTTACCTAAACAGAGAGGTTATGCTATTTTGAAGAATGATATTGAAGGGATAGTGCAAAAAAGTACTAGAATTTGGAAGGAAATTTTTGGATTGATTGTTCCAAAAGAAAAGAAAACTGATGAAGGAACATCTGAGTCGAAGGCTAAAGAAACTGAATCCACCCCTATACCACAAAAATCAATAGTTCACATTTCTACTGAGCCTAAGAAGACTCAGACAGATACACAGGATCAATCACAGATAGTTAACACTATTGATCTGACTATTGACAGTCCAATTGATGTGTCAATTGATGAATCTAGCAATCTAGATGTCAAGGGTCAGGATGAGCCGAGGGACTCAACTATTGAATCACCTATCAAGGCAACTAAGGCTGAAGAAGAGAAGAGTATAGAAGAAGAAGAAAGAAATCAAAAGAAATCTGAGGATAAGGATGCTCAAGCTGAAGTATAAAAGGAGAAAATAATTGAACAAGAGGTAATTGTATATAATTCACCTATTTTAGAGGTTGTAAAATTAGTTCTAGATAGTAGTGAGGAGATAAGAGATACTAATAGTGAGCCTAAAGAACAAGAGGCAATGCAAGTGTTGGTTGATCTACCACACTCTGCATCATCAACTCCCACTGGAACTAAGACAGGAAGTATGCCTGATCAGAAGGCAATTTTGATTGAACTTAAAGATGCAATGGTGTCAACTACTAAATCTAGAAAAGGTGTTGTAGAAACTAAGCCGAGTAGTAGTTCACCTGAATTCAAGAGGAGGAAAGTTATGAGGAAGAAGTCTCTGATTCTATATGTGACATTAGATGAAGTTATTTTGATTCCACCATGGGATCCCAATTTTTTTTCTTATGAATAGATTAAGACTCTTCAGGAGTTACTTAAGAGGAAGAAATGACAAGAGGATCTGAAAAGGGAGAAAAAGCAAAAGCAAGTGTTACATGACATCAAAGACATATTTGTAAAGGCTTTTGACATGGAAGATGAGAACCCTCAAGCCCCTATTCTTGAACATTTAGTTTACATTTTGCAAAAGGTAAATGATGACAATATTGAAGCCAATGAGAAATTGTTTCAATGGTCCGAGAGGAAATTTGAGAACCAGGTACTTGTAAAATTTTCAGGAGAGATTGCAGTAAAACAAGTTGAACTTTCTTCTCTGGTAGAAATTTTAGAGGGAGTTGCAACAAATGTTTATTCTTTGTATAAGAGGTTATCTAATGTTGAATTCTTCACAAAGGATAATCTACAGGCTTTAGAGAAATTGCAACTTGACCTAAAGTCAAATGGAATTTCATTGAGTATGGATGCTAGCACTAGCTCCTTACATTTTAACATGCTGACTTATGCAAAAAGGAGGATAGCTGAGCTCATGGCTGAAGATGGTCGGATTAGGACCAAGTTGATTACTATTTAGAGAAGTTTGATACCTCATCTGGACGTCATTCAGAAAGAAATTTCATCTACAAATGAATTGATTAAGAGAGACTCTCATCTCTCCACTGTAGAAAGCTTAGTTAGTCTAGCTACTGAGCTAGAAGTGAAAATAGAGGTTATGAAGTTTGTCAAGGACAGTTGGGACTCTGCATTTGAGTCTACCTTACAACTTCATAAACAATTTTTGGACAAGTATAACTTGACCCCACTAACAATCAGTGACAAAAATAAGGGGGAAACTGATAGGACTGACAAGGATATAGCATAAGGAGATCAGTTCAGGTATCCATGTAAATACTTTTTGTTGAAGGCATGTATACTATGTAAATTTTTGTATGTAGTATGATGTACATTCCTAGGGGGAGTATAGTATGTACTTAGGCAATATTTTGGATGGAAAAAATTGTAATGATAAGTGTATTTTTGACACTAATATCAAAGGGGGAGATTGCTAATCCCTAAGTTTTGTTGATGATTAGTGACCCACACTTAGTCATTTACTTAGGAAATTTTAGTTGGTTATCACTATGGCCAAGCTAAACATTCAAGACCGAGCAACATTGCTGAGAAAGTTGTAGGGTGCCGAGTTACATCATGCTGAGCCGATTAGAATATTAAGTGTCGAGTGATAGAGATGTTTAGTGCCAAGAAGAACAGTTTTTGCATACATGTCAGGATTAATTCAAACTTTGATGTAAATGGTTTAGGCCAACTTGTATGAGATCTGAGCCAAAATTTGTACACATTTAATATTGGTCTACTGAGTTAATTTTGCATTTAATTTTTTTATACTATGCATGGCATGGAGCCAATCAGGAAATTAGTATGCATTGGAGGTATAAACAAGAGATCTTGATCGTTGATCTATATCTCGTTGCCAGATCCAAAAAGATATAATAAGTTTACTTCTAACCCTAAAAGAGATGTGCGTGTATGAGATCAAGAGATATATATATAAGGGTTGTGTGTTCATGAGAGATGAATAGTAAGTCATTGTGAGAAGAAGCCTAGATCAAGCAAAATGATAGAGCAGTGATAAGCAGAGTAAAGACATATCAGATTGAGATATCATAGAATTTATTGGAAAGAGAAGATCCATCATCAGCATTTGAGTGCATAACAAAGGATCAATACTTGGAACATTCTAACAAGTGTATCAGGTTAAATCTCTTAACATAGTGGTTTAAGCAGACCATTTCAAATCTCTTAGCCAAGTGCTTACTTTACTGTAAGTTGAAATCCTTTAACAAGGTAGATTGTAATGATCTTTAGTTCTTAACAAAACACACCTTTAACCAGGTAGATTTCATGTTGCAATCAAACTCTTGTAGCCCTAACAGGTACACTTTATTACTGTAGTAGTGAAGATTTTGTGGGTGTCATCCCCACCCCAATTCTACCTATTTGGGTTTCTAGGTTACCAAATTATGTATTATGAGTTACATATTTGATGTTATGGATGTTATCTGATGTTAGGTTAATTTCATATATGTATGAATGAGGATCAATTTGTTTTAAGTGGTTAAGTTTGAAGATCTGATTCACCCCCCTCTCAGTATCTTACTTTCCCATTCTTGTACTTCCAAAAATTGATAAAATTGTATTTGCACAAAAAAATAATGTTTTCACAAGATTTCCCCCTTACATAGCATAAAATAAAATGATTAAAAGCTCCATGGAGTCTTTGTTCCACATAGGGTCACAATGGTGGTTTCATACAATATAGGTTACAATTGCAAATCCTTCAGTTAATCCCATCTTACACATAAGGGAAAAATGCATCTTCAATATCCATCAGGTACCTGAAATAAGATGAGGTTGACCATGGAGGCTCACCTCCCAACCTAGGCCTTTACAAGGCCACCCTCAAGCTTGGGGATCCAATCTAGAATGGAATACAAATAGGAAATCACAACAAGTAGACAAGCAAATAGAAAACTCATACTCCAGGAAACTTCCCAACACAAGGATGAACAAAAGGATAGGTCTCCAAGAGACCTTCCTAAAAATAGGGGTAGTGGTAGACCTCATTGTAGGAGAAAAACAAGAATCAAAATGAACACACAAGCCTCACATGGACTTGAAAAGGACCATCTTCCCAAGATGTAGTCTTGAAATAACCTCCTTATGCCTCCTAGGTGCCCTCAGGCTCTTCTTGGCATCATGGGTATCATGTTACCCCATGCTTTACCCTCCACGCATGGGCGACTCTACACTAATAGGAATAATTTCCATCTGCCCCTTCAAGGTTACTCTGCCCTCCCAAGGGTGAGTGTGCCTTGAAGACCCATTCAAAATCCAATTACAAAATAAAGACATTATGAAACAAAACATTAAATTTCAATTTTGAAAATAAAAATTCAAGACACATAGGACTCCATTAATAGAGTTTCAAGCTCAAGAACACATATGAACAAAATTAAATTACTTTAAAGAGATCCAACCTTAATCCAAAGCTAAGGTGAGAAGAGGAATGGTGTTGAGCTATCCTTCCTAAGCTCCTTCTCCAAAATCTCCTTCAAACTGAATTCTGTCTCTAAGGGTAGAGAGTGGGTGAACACTCAACTCATCCTAAATCCTTACCTAAATAGGAAAACCTCCAACAAGAACAAGGCTTAACCCAAAGGTGAGGTGGATCTAACTAACCCTTAACCATCCACTTGCCTAAACTCTCCAAGGTGAAGTCAAATGAAACTTGGGTAGAAGAGAGAGTGAGGTTAACCAAAGTTACACTCCTCTTAAAATTCGCTCAAGTCTTAAAATGACACTCTAAGTGAGCAATAAATGAGTTTAGAGGCTTAGTAATGATTGAAAATGACCCCTAAACCATAGGGTACCAAGTTGGGTAACTAAAACTGACCCCGGTTACCCCCTAGACGCCTAAAAGACCCTCCAAAATTAACCCTGAAGTTAACCTATGGATTTCTAAGTCAAGAAGATTTTATAGAAACTTATAACCCTAGGGTAAGCTTGGGTACAACTCCTAGGTAATCTTAGTTAACCCTATAACTAACCCTGGTTCCCCTTACTATCCATGTCAATATTAAATTGCCACACTTGCCAAATTTGGCACATTAATTTAAAAAAAATAACATGACTCAATCACATGAACATTTACTAATCTAATTACACATATGCAAACCATGTTTACGAAATAACCACATAAATAATGAGGTCCATGTCTCTTTATATAAATAGGATCTTGGAAAGCACATAAATTTACATAGGTTTCAGTACTGGGTCCTGAGTTTAGATCCATGATCAACTTTTCCTGCACACTCAATGCACCCATCAGTAGATCCAAAACAACATGATATGAAACATAACATGACATCAATAATATACATGCATATAAACCATATCTGTATTAAAACTGAAATAACCTAGCATCAGATTCCTAAATCAAATTCATCATATTACATTTATACACTTAAATCTCATATACGACATCATCATAACTGAAACTGACTCCAAACATAAAGCATCTCAAATGTACCCTAATTACATAATCAGGTACTGAATACATAACATAGGACTCAACAAATCCTTAATACATAAAAGTATCCAATAGTCGAAGTATGTCAAAGCATAAAATACTGAAAGCATGAGTAAAAAAATAGTAAAACTATGATAGTCTAATGTAGGTCTCACATCCACCCCCTCTAGGCATGAACTTCCTCCTAGAGTTCATTGAAGAGGTGAGGGTACTGTGATCTCATCTATTTTGTGTCCTCTTAAGAGGTTTTAACCTCATCATAGAAATCCCACTGGACCCTAACCTGGTCCAACTCTTGGCCTCAAAGACCTAATGTCCACCAAGCCAATATACGAATTGGCTCCAAAGCCAGCTGCTCGCCCGACTCCACCTGCAAGGCATCCCAATCTATCACGTGAGACTCATCATAAATATAATTTCTCAAAATTGAAACATGAAACACATCATGGATGCGTGATAGGCTAGGTGGCAATGCTAAATGGTAAGCGACTGGTCCTATCCTATCAAGGATCCCAAAAGGTCCAACAAAATGAGGTGCTAGCTTAGAGCCCTTTCCAAAATGGATTGGACTCTTATGCGGTTGCACTCTCAAGAAGAATTTGTCTCCAACTAGATAGGCTTGATCAATCCTCTTTGCATCTACATACTTCTTCTACCTATCTTGAGCTTCCTCAAGTCACTATCTAATCAAAGTCACCTGCTGCTCCATATCTCTGACTAGCATAGGACCAATTGAAACTCTATCCTCGATCCTATCACAACTGAGTGGGGTCCTGCATGGTCTACCATAAAGTTCCTGGTAGGGAGGCATACCCAAGGAAGTCTGGTGCCTGTTATTATAGGAAAAATCCACTAAGTGTAGGTATTCTTCTCAACGGGTCTGATGGTCCATGACATACATGCGAAGCATGTCCTCTAACACTTGATTCACCCTTTTGGTCTGTCCATCTATCTCAGGATGATAAGTTGTACTGAAGTTGAGTCTAGTACCCAAGGCTGCCTGAAGTTCTCTCCAAAAGGATGAAGTGAAGAGAGAATCTCTATATAGGATGATCTTATGAGGTACACCATGAAGTGTGACAATATATCACAAGAACACTTGCACCATTGCTAGTGCGGTAAAGTTAGTTCACATAGGTGAAAATTGAGCCACCTTAGTCAACTTGTCACCTATCACCATGATGGCATCATGACGAAGAGAAGACATAGGAAGACCTACTATGAAATACATAGATATGGTGTCCCATTTCCATATTGGTGCCTCGTGAGGCTGAAGGAGACTGCTTAGATGACGGTGTCCCACCTTCACCCTCTAGCACTCTAGGCATCTAGCTACCATCTCTACAATCTGCAACCTCATGCCTGCCCAATGATATAGTTGCCTCAAGTCGGCATGCATCTTCTTAACTCTGAGATGCACTGCATAAGGGGCCCTATGAGCCTCAAGAATCACAAATTCACACAATCCTTCAGAAGAAGGTATATAGATATGTCCCCTATGATGCATAAGTCCATCAAAATCCAAATTATACTCTGAAAACTTCCCCTTAAGGGGTCTCTGAGATTGAATTAACTCAAAAACCTCTGCATACATCTCATCCTCATGTAAGTGATGAAGAATGCGATCTCTCAAATCCATGCCAGTGGACATAGAAGAAAGCTCGTGTCGTCTCCTACTCAAGGCATCTGCGACCATGTTCTCTTTCCCCTTGATGTAATGGACATCAAAATCATATTCACATAAGAACTCCATCCATCTCCTTTGCCTAGCATTAAGTTTTGACTGAGTGAAGATGTACTAAAGACTCTGATAGTCTGAATGGAGTTTGAACCAATGTCCCAAGAGAAAATGTCACCATCTGACTAAAGCATGCACCACTACTGCAAGCTCAAGGTCATGGGTAGGGTAGTTGAGCTCGTGAGTCTTTAGTTTCCTAGACTCGAAGGATATAGATCATCCACCTTGCATAAGGATGGCTCCTAAACCATCCAAAGAAGCATCTATGCAAACCACAAAGTCTGTTGAGGGCTCTAGTATAGCAAGAATGGGTGCACTGGTGAGTGCTTTCTTGAGCTCCTAAAAAGCCTTATCATACTTCTCAGTCCACTCAACCTTCTTTCCCTTTTGGTGAAGAGAAGTAATGGGGTGTGCTACATGAGAGAATCCCTTAAAAAAATGTTAGTAGTAACCATCTAAACCCATGAAACTCCTAACCTCGGTCACAGTGGTAGGTGTTGGCCAATCCATAATGGCATCAATCTTTGATGGGTCTACTAAGATCCCATCACCTGAAATAACATGGCCAAGGTACTTAACCTCTGATCTGAAGAAAGTACACTTCGAAAAGCTGCCATATAACTGGTTGTCTCTAAGACACTGCAACACTTGCCTCAAGTGTTTCTCATGCTCTTTCTCATCTTTGGAATAAATCAAGATATCATTGAGAAACACAACTACAAACTTGTCAAAGAAGGTATGGAATACTCCATTCATAAGACTCATGAATACGACTGCAGCATTTGTAAGACTAAATGGAACCACAGTGAACTCATAGTGGCCATATCTAGTGCAAAATGCGTGTAATACCCTTTCCTATGGTGATACTTGGACTTTCTAATTTTGACATTCTATTATGATGGTTAGAATTATACATTTACATTTATGTTTTGTGGATGATGATATGTTTATCAGATGATTGATATGCTCATTTATGATTATCATTTATATGTTTATGAGATTAGAAAACCATCTATTTTTATATGTTTTATGGATTTAACCCAAGGATTTGAATCTAACCATTATCATGATGTTTTATGTTTCATGAATATGTGTCTAATGTGTTTTCATGACTCAGGACGAAGTCGTAGTTACTCACTTAGTGAGGTCCACATGATGCATTGATCCTGGTCATCTACTTGCATATATTTGATTTGTATGTATATCCATATGTATCCATGTATCTCTTCTTGGTGATGCGGGAGTGTAGGTACCGGGTATCATCTTCACCTGGCTTCACAGGTCTAAGCGATCCCTCAAAATCCTCTATCGTTGTTGTTGTTACAGAGATATCACTAAGTTCCATAGGAAGGAACTCTACCTCTAATCCTTTTACCTTTAGGTGGGGAGTTCTTGAGTCAGTCCCTTGTGTGGATGATGTATTTCTTTGTCCTCTCAGTTTCTTCATTTTGTGGATCTTGTAGTTGGTTTCTTGTCTTTTGCATTCTTTGATAATGAGGTTTTGAGTATGGTAGCTCTAATTGTCTTCATGGTATGTTCAATTTTGTTAGTAGATTATTGATGTGAATTATTGTATGATTTAGTAATTTATCTTTATTAGTAGATACT
>MU228259.1:2207013-2230890 GCA_018584345.1 Thuja plicata
TGTTTCACCTTATATATATCACTATTGTATTTTGTAAAGAATAGGGATTAGTGTATGAATAAATAATATGTTTTATAATAATAATATTATGTTTGCAATAATATTTATAATAATAATAATAATAATAATAATAATATATGTACACATATGCATATGGGTGCACACATATGCATACATATATTTATATAATTATTGGTGAGTAAGTAATTATTGAATTATATTAATAAACAATTAAATAAGTTAATGATATGGTAAATGTGTTGTAAATGATAATTACTATTACCCTCCTTAAATAAAAGAAACATAAATCAGATTATGGTAATAGGTAAATATAATTAT
This sequence comes from Thuja plicata, assembly GCA_018584345.1. Lineage (NCBI taxonomy): Eukaryota > Viridiplantae > Streptophyta > Pinopsida > Cupressales > Cupressaceae > Thuja > Thuja plicata. Next base: position 2,207,353 of record MU228259.1, read on the forward strand.
ATCTCTTTCGGGAAAGGCTTTAAAGATATTTTTTAAGCCTAACTATTAAATGATGGATAGTGGGATGGTTGCATCGGTTGGATTACCCGTGCAACCACCTCCTCCATTCTATTTACAGGAAAGACTTTTCTGTGTGTGGGGAGTTGGGATAGGAAATTTTAATTTGAGGAGAGGCTTTATCTTTGATAGAATATTTCTATAGTTTAGATAAGAGAGAATTGATTTTTCTTTGAGAGGATGTGAATGAGATTGCTTCCAAAAGAGGTTGGAGCTTTCCTGTAGGAGGAATTTGAAGGAGTGCTTGGAGTAGGTTGAAAATCTTGGATCTTCTATTCTCCAACGGTTTCTCTTCGTTGGACTCCAGGTAGGATCTATCCTAGAGATAATCCTTCTTGAGTGTTTGTTTCTTGATTGTATTTCCATTTTGTTCTTATTGCTTACTATGATCCTGCAATTTAAAACATGATTATTCTATTATAACATGGTTGTACTTTTATGTGAAATAGTCTCGGGGAAAAGGATAGTTATGATATATTATTGCATAAACTATTGTGCTTCCTCTTGTGGGAATGTGTTTCCATGTATTCCTGAGATGCTATATTGAATAGCTACTGGCTGAATTAATGTAGGATCCAATGTAGAATAGTGCTTCCACGATTTAGAACTATTATTCCAACCTTACTGTTCCATACCCGTCTAGCACCACCTTTCTTCGTCCAGATCTAGGGCATTGTTTTGTTTTGTTGTTTTCTGTCATTTTATCTCATTCTATAGGAACACACATATTTTAGTCACCTTGTAGGTTCTGTTGTTTTGTGAAGAATCACGCAGTTTGGTGAATGAAATGTACAGCCTGCAGTTTGATTCAATCCGGAGTTACTAGTATTATTTTGTTGTCGTGTTTGGATTTAGGGTTTGTTTCGTATATAGAATCCCAAGTTTGTATTATAATTTGTTATTGTTGATTTACTCCTGAGTTGTATTCAGAATAGGGTTTTCTGTCATTGTTAATTATCCCTGATTTGTATTTAATCTTGAGTTCAAGTTAGTATTATTAAGGTATAATATTTAGGGTTTGTGTATTCTATTTAGTATTATAAAGGTTTGTTTATACAAGTATAACATTTAAGTATAAGTTTGATACTTATACTTTAATTTATAATTGTATAAAGAAATTAGGTACCTTTTTGGATGATTGCGATAGGTTTTAGCTTCCTAGGAGTTAAGATGCAACTTCTAGATTTTAGATTTTTCAAAAAAATTAGACAGTTAAATTTCAGGCACGTGAGATTTTACAGAGCATTGTGTTTTGGCATGTGAAATTTTGTGTAACTTTAAATATGTTCCCTACATGTTTGGTGGAGGTTACATGGTGCATTTAGATGCTTTAATAGGGTTAGGATGTGTGTAGGAAGCAGGATTAGGGTTTAGGATTGTCTAGGAGGATCAGGACCATTCTAGGCCTCCCTAAACGTTCCTAATTTTCCTAAACATCCCTAAACTACCTTATTATTTTCTATTCTTTGATACAATTCTCAAATGTGTTTATGATGTGTTTTTAGTACATGTATGATGTATTTGTGATGTGTGGGTTAAGGGTAGAAAACCTAAGAACACTAAGTGAGTGGCTCTTAGTACGGGGCCGGGGCCCTAAGTGGCTAGAACCAGGATAACCGACTGAAGAGTTATTTAACAAGTGAAAATTTAATTAAACTTATTAGAATGGTTTCAAACACTAAAAATATTAATGTATGCCTTGCGCATTCCATTAGCACTAATAAAGGCTATAGATGGGAGTGGGAGAAGGTACCTATGCATAGGTACAATCAAATGGCGCTTATCTGTACGAAAGGCATTCGATTCCGCATGTGCCTACTTGGGGGTCGGGGCCCAGAATGGCTAGTACTATGAAAATCCAAGGGGTGAGGGCTATGCGATGACACTCACTTAGGTTGTTTCTTATAGTTTCTACCAAGCCTTAGAACCTTTGGGAAAATATTTTATACTTTGATCTTCTTTCATTTTCTATTTGGGAAGGGTTACCCAACCCTAGGTATGGCCTAGCTATCCCTTCTTTGTGGACCTTGGTGTTTATCTCCTAGCACAGGGGAGTGGAATTTTTGGTATCCATGTGGTTGGGTGGTAAATATTTTTATCAAGGTATCTTTTGCAGATGCAATGCTTGAGGATTCATGCTTGCTTAATGTTCCAGTTTTGAAGAATGAAGACTTTATCCTTCATGATGTAAAATTATTGTTACCTCCCAAGAGGAGATGATGTAATGTAATCATAAATTTACTTCAAAATGATGTATTTGGAATGGGTAGACTTAGGAAAAAAAAAGAAAAGGGAAAGCATGAAATTTATGTATATGATGTTGGAAAAGAAAAGGATTTTGTAACATTCCAAGTAAAGTAGTATGTTTCTCATTATTGTTGATTAAGTGAAAAGATATTGAAAAACAAATGTAATATTTATAATGTATCAAATGATTTAGCTGATTCTATTTTCTTTAAAAGTTATCTCATTCATAAAGGATACTTAGGAATAAAAATGGATATAAATGGCAAATTGAAATGAAATTACTTTGTATTTCTTTATAAAGAATCTACAAATGTTGAGATGTAGTTTGCTTAAGAAGTTAATCAAGTTGCTAGTACAATAAATGGACTTAAATAAATTGTGCATTTATTAAGAAGGGAACCTTGGAGGAATCTAACTTAAACTATGTTTTGTTCATGTAATTATTTAAAAATTCAAAATTTTTCATAAACCATTACTTTGGTTTTCTTTTATAAAGGGAATCTTTGTTCTTTTCCCCGGTTCCCTTGCGGGGCATGATAATGCGGTCTTATGAATATCACTATCCATGATCCTCAACTGATGGTAACCCAATTTGAGGTCTATCTTAGAGAAGACTCGGGCACCCTACAACTGATCAAACACATCATCGATCCTAGGAAGTGGATACTGATTCTTGATGATAACTTTGTTCAACTGTTGGTAATCCATGCACAACCTAAGCGATCCATCTTTCTTCTTTATGAATATGACTGGTGCACCCCAAGGAGAAACACTAGGATGAATGTGTCCTTTCTCTCATAGTTCCTCAAGTTGTATCTTGAGCTCATTAAGCTCATTAGTGGTCATCCTATAAGGTGCTCTGGAAACTGGCTCATCTCCTGGTACAAGATCAATGTGAAAGTCTACTGCCCTATGAGGAGGCATACCAGGTAGCTATGAAAAAAACACATCTGCAAACTCTTGAAGGATGGGGAAGTCATCAAGAGAAGTTTCCTTCTTTGTATCTTCTTCCCTATTGTTGATGGTGACCACATACAACTGGCATCCCTTCCGCATGCATCACTTAAGCTACATGGTGGAAATTGCATGGAGGGATACAGGCCTATAAACCCCAGAAATAACTGTATATGTACCATCATCATCCAAACATTCTATCATATTCTTACAACAATCTAGCTTGGCTCGGTGGGCACTTAGCCAATCCCTGCCAAGAACTAGGCCATAAGATCCAAGGGGAGTGACTCTGAGATCTGCTATGGTGGTCATGCCACCAATCTAGATCGAACAATCCCTAACCATCGAGGTCACAGAAACTCTAGCTCCTGAAGATAACTCTACTTCCCATTTAACCTCTTGTCTAGATGCCACTAGCCCACAACGCTCCATAGCCGATGGAGAAACAAAGGAGTCGGTGGCTCCAGTATCAAATAGAATAGTAACATCACTACCTCTGATCTTACTTGAGGCCTCAATAATAGTAGCCTGGTGCTCTGCTTGGTGGTTTTCCACCATTGCAAAAACCATGTGGGACTTCCCCCTATCCCAACTATCAGTTTCAAAATTGTTGTACGCTGACTACCACCCTATGGGAACTCTCTAGCTAAGTACCCCATGGAACCACAAGTGTAATATGGCCCCCGTGACTGAACCTGAACACTAGGTGGCCTGGAATAATGAGATCCTGCAGTCCTAGATGAACCACTATAGCCACTCGTAGAGGACTACTGAGTCCATGTTGGAGGGGTATATGGTGCCTGAGGTCTCTGATCCTTCTTAGGACCCTGTGACTGCCACTATTTGGGCTTAGAGCCCTGCTGAACCTGCGGTGGTCTTTGTCATTGGTTTTGCTAAGACTGCTATGGTTGTTGCTGCTGTGGGGCCCTAAATGTCCTTGAAGAGTTCCTCTGATTCCCTTTCCATGGGGTTTTCTGATATATAGAGGCCTGGGATGAGGTATTATGGTTCTGTGACCTATCCCTATAATCCTGTGGGCCCCTGACTATTTCTTTGACTACTAAGGCCCTGTCCACTGTTAACCTTAAGTTCCCTGATGGTACCATATGTACCCTTTTTAAAATTGTATGATTTAATCCCTTGATGAACCTGTTCACCTAGAGCTTCTCATCTCCCATGTATTCAACATAGGGTAGGAGGTTAAGAAACTTGCCCTCATACTAGGCTACTATAAGACCCCATTGCCAGAGGTCATGGAACTCATCTATATGGTGTTATCTAAACTACTTTGAAATATACTACTCTCTGAAGAGCTCGAGGAAAGATCCCCAAGTGAGGGTATTGATGTCTATGAGTCCCTCAGTCTCCTCCTGCCTCCACCAAATGGATGCCCTGTCTATAAGAAAAATAATTGCAAACTATGATTTAAGGTTGCTACCATAATTCCACAACCCAAAGCACCTTTCCAGGCTTAAAATCCAAGCCTCAGCTCCTACCCCATCTGCTTCTCTTATGAAGGGAGGTGGTTTAAGCCTCATCAATTCTGTGATCTGATTCTCAATATCGGGGGGTTCTCTATCGAGTCTCTATACACCTCCCCTTGGAATACCCCCTAGCACTGCAATGGACTCCTCTTCCTGATCTGCCTAATTCCCTCTTTCTCTAGGAGGTGGGCTCCTACTTCTCTCTCTCTCTCTCCTGGTTAACTGGTGGCATGCAGTCTAAGATAAGCCTGACCAAATTATGAAAAGCTAGCAATAGAGCTACATTAGGATTGGGAGGTGGTTTAGGAGGTGGACTCTGATCCCTCTTGCGATCCTCTACCTCAGGTTGAACCTCTACGCATGTTGCGAGGACACGTCTCCGACCGCGTCCTTGTCGACGGGCCTGATGAGTGACAGGTGGCATCCTACACATCCAAGACAAATTTAGTGACAATGTAGTGGGTTAGGTTCCCAATGTTGCTAAACATGGCTTTGATACCAAAATTTCATGCCCAAAAGTTGGGCAAAAACACACCAAAAAATATATTTTAAAACACACTAAAAGAAGTGGTCACACTATCACAAAGGTAAAGCAAGTGCATGCAAAATGGTGTAGGGGAGAAACAGTAACTGGATAGGTCATGTAGGGCAGAACAGCTCTAGAACTATCCTACATGGGTTCTTAAACTAGAAACCTTGATCGACATGCAAATCAAGATAGTTGACTAAAAGTTAACTAGAGTTGACCAAAAGTCAACTATACTCCAAAATATGTGAAAGAGTGTTACTAGGGCCTACTAAGTCCTATGGAGGACTTAGGCATCCATATCGAGACAATTGACCAGAAGGTCAACTAGTGTTGACCAAAAAGTCAACCATCTCCAAAAGTTGTGAAATTGAAACCCTAGAGTCGAGTGGCTACAAGAAACACCTGGTTTGAATATCGAGTCAAACGGACACAGGTTGACCACAGTTGACCAAAAGTCAACTATGTGTGAAAACTGGTCAAGGGGATAAAAAAATATCGTCTAAAGGATAATATTGAAGAGTTTGAATAATCTACTAAAAACATTTCTCTTGCCATTGTATTTAAATATTTATAAATAAATTCCCCTTTGGCTTAAGCAAAATCTAACATTAAAGAATGAAAATAATATCTATCCCATAAACTAAACATAAAAAAAATAATATCTACCTTGATGTAAATCAAATCTATAATAAATCAAGATAGTCTAGCCTTAATGCATATAACAAAACTATCTATAAAAATAAACATCCGAACTAATACATTATTCTATTTTGACGATAGAGTCAAATTCGCTTATAAATCGTATCTATAAGAAACTTAATCTACAAAATAATTTCATTAAAAAAAGAATGGTTCTATTATATAATTTTAAATCCATACTAACCACTAAAATCAAACCTTGAATAAAAATCTAATTTAATAACTATTCTATCTATACCAATTACTAAATTATTTAAAACTTCAAACTTACTCTAATAACCTAGCTAAATAGTTTCAATTTAATTTTAAAAGAGCTAAACTAATAACATTTTATATATGCAACCAAATTGCATAAACCAAAGATAGTATAAATCCCCATTTACAAACTTCTTAACTTAAAACCAATTAAAAAAAAACCTAAAATCTCTATTGAGAATGAAACCCTAATGACCCAAGGGTCGATGATGCGTGACCAGCAGAGAGGGCGGCGGTGTTTTATATAATAAATCACAGAGGGCGGAAGAAGGAGGTTTTCCAGGTGGTGGTGGAGTAAGGAAGATGAAGGAGGGAGGGGATAGAGGCGGTGCGGTGGTGGCCACAGGCGGCGACACCACCACCCGTCGGGGATAGGGTGAGTAGGGGAGGGGCAGCCGTCACAGGGCGACAGAGCCTCCCCACTTTGCTATGCATAGTGGGTGGCCCGCAAGCCGCATGACCCCCACTGATATATTAGTGCACCAAGGGTTTGGGGGCTTGACCCTCCCCAATACCCCTTTTTTTAAATTATAATCTGTTGCATATGAAATGTTTGGTTGTTTTTTTTTTATATTCTTTTTTTTGTTTATAATATAGTAATGAGCAAAAATACATTAAAACATAACATTTAAGATATAGATTCTTTATATATATATATATATATATATATATAAACATGACTGGTGAAAATGACTGTATTTTCCCAAACAGGGGCATGATGCCTATATTTTTTTTCAATTTTTATTGCTTCATTAGAATCCATAATTTATTCTAAAGATATGCATGGTGGGAATTTCTATTTGAAGCACATTTATTTTTTTTGTAAAAAAAAAATCAAAATATTCCTAAGTGTAGAAAAATTACAGCCTTTAGAACATATAGAATAACCCTTTAGAATTATTAAAGTTTCCCCCCCCTTTTTTTAAAAAAGACTACGTGCTTAAAGGAATATAATTTATCCCAAGACACTAAACAACAAATAGTTTAATTACTTGTTAGATCTTTTCAATTTTAGAGAAACCTAAGATTAAAATTATTATTGCTAACAAAACTTTCTTCCTCACTCAAGAACATCACACTGAAAAATATAATGAGGGTACTAAAAAAAAAACATGTCTACTCTTAAAATTTCTCTTTGTAATGAAATCTTGTAAACATACTAATATTCATATTGATAAAATTGTATTTGCACAAAAAAATAATGTTTTCACAAGATTTCCCCCTTACATAGCATAAAAGAAAATGATTACAAGCTCCATGGAGTCTTTGTTCCACATAGGGTCACAATGGTGGTGTTGGAAAGTTGACTATACTGAAGTATATGACTCTATTTAGTGTTTTTATTATGGCAACAAAGTCATATGAAGTTTTGGAGTCAACACACATTATCAGAAGATCAGAAATTGGCTAAGTACAGAAAATAGGACAAAGCAAGGAACAGACTGCTATAGTTTTGATTAGAGTGTGTTCATTTGTTATCCAAATGATATGTTCCTTTGAAGATAAGCTTATGAGTATTTTTAAATGCTAATTCTAACAGAGCATGATCAGATCTACAAGTATGAAGAAGATACAACAAGTTGAAGAGATACAGCCAGTGAATGCCAGAATAGGATAGAGATATGGAAAGAGCCGACATAGATTGTTTTGGCATAGAAGTTGCACTTATCATTAGGAATTGCATCTTTGGATTACTTATTTTTAGTGACCTAAAAATCTATGGTTAAAATTGCATGACTTGATTCATCTAGGATAATTAGTTAGAGCTAATTTGGTGGAGTGGACTGTGTGAAAAGACGTGTCTGTTTGATTTGAGTAAAGCAGTTATAATTAATGTTAAGCTGACTTAATGAAGGGTTGCATGGTTATTTAAGTGATCAAGATAGATGGTAAAAGGTTTCCTAAAGTTGACATGTTTGTTTATTTTTAGGAAGGACTTATAGAAGGTCATTTGTGATTGGAGAAGTTGCGGAAGCCAGAGATAAGAAAAGAAAAGCAGAGTGTAAAAGAAGCAAAGATATATCCATCATATGTTGATGATATAGATATTGAAGTAGAAGATTTTAGAGTGAAGATAAGATTGTTTTAGTTATTTACAAGAGGTTAAAGAATCAGCGCACAAAAGGAACTGATTAGACAAGCAGTGTCACAAAAGTAGTTCACCTTGCAGATATAGTGTGTATCAAAGATCCAGAAGGTTGTAGCCTTCACCACTTGAGAAGTGTGCTCTTGGATAGTGATTCCTTGGACAGTGAGTCCACCACCCCTAACAGGGTTATTGTAAAAGACTCCTAACAGGGTCTGACCCTTAACAAGGTCACTGTACTTCATGTATTGTAAAGACAACTCCTAACACGGTTAAGGATCTTCTAATAAGGATCATAAGACACTAGTGCAAAATATTTGTGGGTACTAATTCCCACTGGGGTTTTCACCTACATTAGGTTTCCCTGTAATCACATATGGTGTTATGTGTTGTGTATATTTATCTTTCTTGCATTGATATTCAAGTTCAGTACATAAGCATTTAAGTAAAGATTCAGATAAGAAGAAAAAGTATTAATTGATAGATCACTGATTCACCCCGCCCCCCCTCTCAGTGATCCTATTCCTAACAATTGGTATCAGAGCTCTGGTCCTTAGCAAAGAAGTTTAACCACTTGAGGAGATCATGGAGAAGGAAGAAATGAAACACCTGAAAAAAAATCTTGAAGCATCCCTTGAAGAACTTGACACATATGAAAAAGAAAATGAAGATCTAAAACTAAAAGTTGAAGGCATGCAAATACTTATCAAGAAACTAAAAAAAAGAAATAAGGAATTGTTCTTCAAATGATTTGGGGGAAGTAGTCAAAAATTTGAATGAAGAAAATTTGTCTTTGATGGATCAGATTGAAGAATTGGATGAAAAGCTATATAACAATCAAGAAGCCTATGATGAACAGGTCAAAGAAAACAAGCAGTTAAATTAAGAACTAAGACAAGCAAACATGGAAATATTGGAGCTAAGAAATACCAAAGAAAAGATAGAATCTGAATTGATTGCAGAAAAGAATCATATTGACAAATTACACACAAGCAAGGATCTGATAGAGTCACATTTCTATGCCCAAAAGGTTAAAGGAGATACCTGTGGTATATGATACACTAAAGCACAAAATCAGATTGATGACATAGAAGCAAGAATGAAAGAACCAAAGGACATCACAGATACTAAGGAGATTGTAAATCCAACTAAAGACAATATTGAACCACCTAAGGATGAATGCAAGCTAGTTGACAGAACTTGTTATGCCTGTAGCAAGCATGGACATATTGCAAGGAATTGCAAATAGGTAAGACTCTTCAATGGTTACTATTATTCATGTAATAAATTATGTCATAGAGCTATGAATTTCAAAACAAGTCAAAAGAACAAGACTCAGAATAATCAAAGAAATTAGGATCAACAAAACCAAAGAAGTTATCCTCAGCAAAATGTTAGAAGTACTTAGAACATTACATGTCAGATATGTAATCACAATGGTCATTCAGCAAGACAGTTTAGATTGGTAACTCACACCAATACACCAAAGAATATCAGACCTCCTATCATTTGTCACTCATGAGGAAAAGCTGGACACATCTCTAAATTTTGCAGATCTAGAGCGTAGAGACAAGAGAGCCCTAAAAAGTTAGAAGATTCATTATGGAATGAGGCAGGAGAAATAAAATTTGTGAAAGCTACAGAAGATGCAAGCAAAATTTGGGTCTAAGTAAATAAGGATAGTGATGAGAACAAGGTAGTAGATGTATCCTCAATGGACACACTCTCTACTTCTGGATAGTAGACCTTCTTGGTCTTAGGGGGAGCTATTCTAGCTCTAAACCCCTATGTAGCTGGTATACTCACCATCTGAGTATACGCCTTGGATTACAATTGTTTGGTGACATTGTGATGAAGTATGCAAGAGAAAATAGTCCAAATTGTTATTAGGAACAAGAACAAAAGTTACAGTTGCTTTCTGTGTCTACGCGGGAAGTATTAATGGCAGAAATCTACTTTGAAATCACCAATTCCTCACTTGTAGTCAGAATAAATGATTGGAGATCATAGAAGTCCTAGCAGTTGTATTTTTAATGGACTACATTTGTTCTAAACAATGAAGAAAGGAGATTGATAATCGTTATTTGATAAGCAAATTCATTCAAGTTTGAAACGAAGCCCAAGCACGGACATGTCATTTTGGAAATTAGTTGAAAAATTACTTAGAAATCGAGTAAGTGGTTGGATAATTAAAGGAGAACTTGTAGTCAAGTATCAAAGTGCCACAATTACATTCTTCAGTAGAGATTGATATCAAGAAAATATTTGAAACATCTCGGAATTGATTTATCACCATGCTTCAGCGCGTGAATTTCATGAAGTGGAATGGGTCAAAATCTTATTGAGAAGTTTTCTATGTGAGAATAGCCATTGGAGATTTTGTTTTGGAGCTGACCTGATGTTATCCTTGGAAGCACATACTTATTATTGATCATCTAAATGTGAATACAAAAAAAGAGTGTTCACGTAAGAGCAGAATTGATTTGAGATACAATTTAAAATATCATGTGAAGAAGCAGATAAAACTATTATGAAAGGTCCAAAAGATTCTGCACCCATGGCCAAAGACATGGAGGATACATTTGTGATTGATAATGTTGAAGTATCAATGGAAGAAATGGATATTAATCTAGACAATTTTGAAGAAACATTTGTGAGTACTCAAGAAGTTGAGAGTCTTTATATTAGCAAGAAGATATATTAATTTAAGATATCATAGAAAAGGAAGCAGAAAAAGAGGAGACTGAAGTGATGGACAATTCATCATCATTTTTGTAAAGCTTGACACCCATAACAGACTTAGACTCATGGGGAGTAAATAATTAAGTGGGAGTATATAATCTAAAGGAGTCATGAAAAATAAATTAGTTATTGCAGAAGAGAAGTATATGAAGAAGAGGCTCAGTGAATTGGTTAGAAAATTTACACTTGGTCTTAGTTCACTCAAGGTTGGTCAAACATCCTTGAAAGAGTTTGCAGCAAAAGGTAGAGAAGATAATATCAAAGTGGGAGTAAAGTAATGTATATAATATGGAGTATGTCATATGATCAAGGTCCTAGCACAGACTTGGAGAAAATGGAGAAGCTACAATATGAATTATATGCCCATCCACAGATTGACAATTCACTGATTGCATTTTGGGAGAAACAGATCCAGAAGTTGCAGATTGCATATCCAGATGTGTATGGTAAGTAATTACATAGAAGTTTTTTTGAGAACCTTTGTCATTAATGTCAAAGGGGGAGTAGAGTATGAATAATATGGAGTCTGGTATATTATAAGAGGGAGATATACGATAGAGAGTTTTTGTATAAGAGTACAGATAGTAACTTCACCATATTCCTTTGTTGCCATTAATGAAAAAGGGGGGGATTGTTGGAAAGTTGAATATACTGAAGTATAAGACTCTATTTAGTGTTTTCATTACGGAAACAAAGTCATATGAAGTTTTGGAGTCAGCACACATTATCAGAAGATCAGAAATTGGCTAAGTATAGAAAACAAGACAGAGCAAGGAACAAACTGTTATAGTTTTGATTAGCATGTGTTCATTTGTTATCCAAATGATATTTTCCTTTGAAGATAAGATTATGAGTATTTTTACATGCTAATTCTAATAGAGCATGATCAGATCTGCAAGTATGAATAAGATACAACAAGTTGAAGAGATACAGCCAGTGAATGCCAAAATAGGACAAAGATCATGGAAAGAGCCGATAGAGATTGTTTTGGCACATAAGTTTCAGTTATCATTAGGAATTGTGCCTTTGGATTAGTTATTTTTAGTGATCTACAATTATATGGTTAAAAGAGCATGACTTGATTCATCTGGGATACTTAGTTAGAGCTAATTTGGTGGAACAGACTGTATGAAAAGACGTGTCTGTTCGGTTTGAGTAAAGCAGTTATAATTAATGTTAAGACAACTTAATGAAGGGTTGTATGGTTATTTAAGTGATCAAGATAGATGGTAAAAGATTTCCTAAAGCTGAAATGTTCATGTCTTTTGAGGAAGTACTTATAGAAAGTCATTTGTGATCGGAGAAGTTGCGGAAGCCAAAGATAAGAAAAGCAGAGCAAAGTGTAAAAGAAGCAAAGATATATCTATCATATGTTGATGATACATATATTGAAGTAGAAGCTTTAAAAGTGAAGATAATATTGTTATAGTGCTTTAAAAGAGGTTAAAGCGTCAGCACACAAAAGGAACTGATCAGAAAAGCAGTGTCACAGCATCAGTTCACCTTGCAGATACAGTGTGTATCAAAGATCCAGAAGGTTGTAGCCTTCACCACTTGAGAAGTGTGCTCTTGGATAGTGATTCCTTGGAAAGTGAGTCCACCACCCCTAATAGGGTTATTGTAAAAGACTCCTAAGAGGGTCCGACCCTTAACAAGGTCACTATACTTCATGTATTGTAAAGACAACCCCTAACAGGGTTAAGGATCATAAGACACTAGTGTAGAATATTTGTGGGTACTAATTCCCACCAGGGTTTTCACCTACATTGGGGTTCCCCATAATCGCATATGGTGTTATGTTTTGTGTATATTTATCTTACTTTCATTGATATTCAAGTTCAGTACATAAGTATTTAAGTAAAGATTCAGATAAGAAGAAAAAGTATTAATTGATAGATCACTTATTCACCCCCCCCCCCCTCTTAGTGATCCTTTTCCTATATAGGTGCTTTCATACAATATAGGTTACAAATGCAAATCCTTCAGTTAATCCCATCTTACACATAAGGGAAAAATGCATCTTCAATATCCATCAGGTACCTGAAATAAGATGAGGTTGACCGTGGAGGCTCACCTCCCAACCTAGGCCTTTACAAGGCCACCCCCAAGCTTGGGGATCCAATTTGGAATGGAATACAAATAGGAAATCACAACAAGTAGACAAGCAAACAGAAAACTCATACTCAAGAAAACTTCCCAACACAAGGATGAACAAAAGGATAGGTCTCCAAGAGACCTTCTTGAAAATAGGGGTAGTGGTAGACCTCGATGTAAGAGAAAGCCATGAATAAAAATGAACACACAAGCCTCACATGGACTTGAAAAGGATTATCTCCACAAGATGTAGTCCTTAAATAACCTCCTTACGCCTCCTACATGCCCTCAGGCTCTTCTTGGCATCATGGGTATCATGTTACCCCATGTTTTTCCCTCCACGCATGGGAGACTCTACACTAATAGGAATCATTTCCATCTACCCCTTCAAGGTTACTCTTCCCTCCCAAGGGTGAGTGTTCCTTGAAGACCCATTCGAAATCCAATCACAAAATAAAGACATTATGAAACAAAACATTAAATTTTAATTTTGAAAACAAAACTTCAAGACACATAGGACTCCATTAATGGATTTTCAAGCTCAAGAACACATATGAAAAAAATTAAATTACTTTAAAGAGATCCAACCTTAATCAAAAGCTAAGGTGAGAATAGGAATGGTGTTGAGATATCCTTCCTAAGCTCCTCCAAAAGCTCCTTCAAACTGAATTCTGTATCTAAGGGTAGAGAGTGGGTGAACACTCAACTCATCCTAAATCCTTCCCTAAATAGGAAAACCTCAAAAAATAACAAGTCTTAACCCAAAGGTGAGGTGACCCTAACCAACCCTTAACCATCCACTTTCCTAAACTCTCCAAGGTGAAGTCAAATGAAACTTGGGTAGAAGAGAGAGTGAGGTTAACCAAAGTTACACTCCTCTTCAAATTCGCTCAAGTCTGAAAATGACACTCTAAGGGAGAAATAATTGAGTTTAGAGGCTCATTAATGATTGAAAATGACCCCTAACCCATAGGGTACCAAGTTGGGTAACTAAAACTTTCCCCGGTTACCCCCTGGAAGCCCAAAAGACCCTCCAAAACTAACCCTGAAGTTAACCTACGGATTTCTAAGTCAAGAAGATTTTCTAGAAACTTCTAACCCTAGGGTAAGATTGGTTAATACTCCTAGGAAACCTTAGTTAACCCTATAATGAACCCTGGTTCCCCTTACTAGCCATGTCAACATTAAATTGCAACACTTGCCAAATTTGGCACATTAAATTAAAACAAATGACATGACTCAATCACATGAACATTTACTAATCTAATTACACACATGCAAACCATGTTTATGAAATAACCACATTAAAAATGAGTTCCATGTCTCTTTATATAAACAGGACCTTGGAAAGGAAAAAAATTTACATAGGTTCCAGTACTTGGTGCCCGGTTTAGATCCATGGTCAAATTTTCCTGCACACTCAATTCACCCATCAGTAGATCCAAAACAACATGATATGAAACATAACATGACATCAATAATAGACATGCATATAAACCATATCTGCATTAGAACTGAAATAAACTAGCATCAGTTTCCTAAACAAAATTCATCATATTACATTTATACACTTAAATCTCATATATGACATCATCATAATTGAAACTGAATCCAAACATAAAGCATCTCAAATGTACCCTGATTACATAATCAGGTACTAAATACATAACATAGGATTCAACAGATCCTTAATACATAAAAGTCTCCAATAGTTGAAGTATGTCAAAGCATAAAATACTCAAAGCATGAGTAACAAAATAGTATGATCCTCTTGACATAGAATAGTATCATCCTCTTGAGCCTCATGATGATCCCCCTTACATGTCCAAATTCCTATTCCTATTCCATTTCCCTTGAGCCTCATGATGATTCCACTATCCTTATCCCCGCTATCCAAAATGATCCTTTTCCACCTCAAAAACAAAATATCCTTCCAAGTCCCATTGGCCTCCCACTTCCCAAGCAAGATCATGATCTCCCTTCCATATCTTCCCAAGATCCCTTTCTAAGCCAAGATCAAGTTGTCCCTTCACCTTCATGTTCTCCTCAAGATCACTAAAGACATTATATTTTTCCATTAGTATACTTAGAGAAAAAAATGATCTGCATCATCAGTTTACACAACACTGATAGATAGGGCACTGCACTACCCAATGCTAAGGTTACCCGATAAACACTGTTAAGTGTTATCTGATGACAAAAAGGTTCAAGAAAACCTGGCAAGCAACAATAGTTCAACCCGATGGAACAACACAGAGAGGAACCCAATAGACAAAGGGAACCCAATGAACAGTTCAAACAAAGGAACACCGACAGACTTCCAGTTTAAACCGATGACCAAGAACTGACAATCAGTTACATTCCACAAAAAGTGGATCTGACTTTCCACGTTAGATAAATCACTGAAGTTGTATTTATGACTTCTTGATTTACTTTTAAATCCATTATGTGCAGAGGAAGCAATGTATTTATTATTATTTTAATTATTTCTACTATTTTAAAACATGCAAACTAAAGATCAAGGTCAAGTTGTAAACCTTGGATCTAAGATTTAACATTTGTAATGCGTGAATTCCAAGATAGGTCAAATACTTGTGTTAATAGGTACTCAATCCATTTGAGAAAAGTTGTTGTTCAATGAATATAGTAGCCACGAAGAGAAACTAGAGACCAGATAGAGAATTCATGCAGAAGGATAGAAAAAGAATCAAGTCAGTTTCAAGAACAGAACAGAGGCTACCGACAAGCAGAGAAAATGTATTTATCAATCACTTAAGGTGATATTATACTTCTGAGAGCTATAATGGATCTATAATTAGAAATTATAGATTGTATGTAGTCAGGTCAACATTTTTACTCATTCTATCAAGTCTAGTACACTAATGAAATCCTTTCAAGAAAGGTGGGCTTAACCATCCTATTGTAAAATCTCATAATTGAGTGCACACTTAAATCAGTGTTGCTAAAGCTCTTAATAGAGAAGAACTTAACAGGTCTCCACCTTAATACTCTTAACAGGTTAGATCATCAGAAGTGATCAAATTGTAAGCATTAACTGGCTCCCTTCCATTTAATAGATAGTGAAGTTTTGTGGGTGCCATCCCCACTGCAGTTTTTACTTTCTAACATGAGTTTTCTGCAATACCATATCTTGTGTTATGTGTTTATCATTTTCATGAATGTTCCTATGAATATTGCAAACCATTAAAGATTATGAATGAACAATGCATACATAAGAAAGAACAATAGTAAATGGTTGGGAATGCAATAATGAATGATTACTAATGATTAAGTGTGAAAGGTGTCAAAATTTTTAGAGGTACTAATTCACCCATCCCCTCTCAGTACTACTTCCATTAATTTCAACAATTGGTATCAGAGATAAGTCTCTTCTTGAAAATATTAAATGGCTTAAGAGAAAAGATCATACAATGGAGAAGTACAAAATTGATAAGAATATTGAAAACAAAATGCTTGAGATATAGATGTTCTATGAATAGTATAAAGGAGCTAGAATCAAGATGAGAGAGTTTCTAGATGAGAAGAAAGGTATGGCTACCCGGAACAATGAAAAATACTATCAAGAAGAAGAGATTCTAGATTTCTTTGAATCTTCAGGATCAAATGCAAGTAATACATGAGACACATCAAAAGAGAACATTACAAATATAAAGGAGATCAATCAACATCTAACAAGACAAATAAAGATGCTACAAATTGGTCGAGAGAGCCAGATGGTAAGAATGATTGATGAGATGAGTTCTGCTAGACAAGCTGAAATAGAAGAACACTTTCTATTGATGACAGAAGGAAGATCACAGAGAAACTACAAGAAGAGGAATTGGAAATTCAAAGACATGCTAAGCATCACCATGATCTCACAAACCAGATTATTCTTATGAGTTAAGAAGCAAACAGAATAAATGTGGAACTCATTGAGAGAATATAGATTATCGGTGAACTAAGAGAAGAAAACAAAAAGCTAAAACATGCCAGTCTTAATGAAGGTAATAAACATACTAGAGGACAATGATGGATCTACTGAAAAGGAAACAAGCACACCTGACTGATACAATTGTAGAGCAAGCTACAACCAATGATCAGAAAGATACTTCTACTGATCAAAATAAGGAGGAAACTTAAAAGGAAAAAAAGGGACAAACAAATAGAGAAAGGTGAAGAAGACAAGAAGGATGAGCTGGAAAAGAAATCAGAAGCACATTCTATAGAAACAACCAAAGTTAATGAAGAGACATCTTCACATAACCAATAGGTGCCACTTGAGAAGAAGACACAAGAAGCATCTTCTACAAATCCTTCACCAAGTAATTCAGAGAGAACAAATAAACTAGCTATGGTAGTTCATACATCTACTTCCCCTCAAATCTCAAAGAAGAAGAAAGGAAAGAATAAGAATCCAGTAACTCTAGATGAAATAATTGAGATTCCAGTTTGTGATCCAAGAACATTGGATCCAACTACATTGACAAAGTATGCCAAACTCTGTGAAAGAAAATCTATTCAAGACAAACTGAAGAGAGCAGAAAAAGAGGCCAAGGTACTAGAAGTAGCAAGATGAATACTTCAACAGATTGTACCTGATATAGATATTGATCAAAAATCTCCAATGCTTGATCAACTAGTCATACTCATAGATGCAATAAAATACCAAAATATTGATGCTGAGAAAGTTATGGAAGAAAGACTTGAACAAAAGTATGAGTTCAAGTTAGTCGAAATGACAAGCCAAGAAGTGGCACTGAAAAAGGTCAAGCTATCTGAATTGGTAAGTACAATTGAACCAATCATATAAGAAGTTATTACCTTAATATAGAAATTGTGCCTTTTAGATCAACTCACTCAAGAGTATACCGACAACATAGCAAAAATTGATGTTGATCTTAAGTCCAATGCACAAAGACTCACCAACACTAAAGAAGCACTTAAATTGCACAATGAGCAAATCATACAAGCTAGGAAACAGAGACAAAACATATAGTTTGTAGAAATGAAGTATAGAGATGAGGTAAATGAGCTCTAAGATAAGATCTTACTGACACTTACACTCCTGCAACAACATGTGACACAGGCAAATACACTAATTGCCACCCTGGAAATGTCTTTCCTAGACAACATTTATGATATGCACACAGGGCTAGAGCTACAACACATGGCACTAGAACAACTGAAAGAACAATGGGAGAAAATGCTTGAAGATATCAAAACAACCCATTCTAACATATTTGACACATTTTAAGTTGCACGTTTTTTTCACAATTTTGGCATATTATAAGTTGTACATTTTTGTCATCAGTATCAAAGAAAGGGGAATTTGATATGTTCACTCACCTCAGTTAAAAGGAGGAAATCATAAGTATAGTAAAAGAAAGGGGAAATAATGTACATATAGAGAATGAATAGTATACATGTACATATACATATACTATACCGATGCACATAGTTAGGGGGAGTCATATGATGACAAGGATATAAACATGGTGTATACATACTAAAACAATTTAGTATTATGCACATATCAGTTTTTGATACTAATGTCAAAGGGGGAGATTGAAGGCATTAGATTTTTCCATTACTATACTTAGAGAAAAAACATGATCTACATCATTGGTTTACATAACACCGATAGACAGGGCACGTCACTACCCAATGCTAAGGTTACCCGATAAACACTATTAAGTGTTATCTGATGACAAAAAGGTTCAAGGAAACCTGACAAGTAACAATAGTGAAACCCAAAGGAATAGTATAGAGAGGAACCCGACAGACAAAGGGAACCTGATGAATAGTTCAAACAAAGGAATTCCAACAAACTTCAAGTTCAAACTGACGACCAAGAACCGACAGTCAGTTACATTCCGCAAAAAGTGGATCTGACTTTCCACGTTAGATAAATCACTGAATTTGTATTTATAGCTTCTTGATTTACTTTTAAATCCATTATGTGCAGAGGAAGAAATGTATTTATTATTGTTTTAATTAGTTTTACTATTTTAAAACATGCAAACTAAAGATCAAGGTCAAGTTGTAAACCTTGGATCTAAGAGTTAACATTTGTAATGCATGAATTTCAAGATAGGCCAAATACTTGTATAAATAGGTGTTCAATCCATTTGAGAAGAGTTATTGTTCAATGAATATAGTAGCCATGGAGAGAAACTAGAGACCAGACAGAGAATTCATGCAGAAGGACAGAAAAAAAATCAAGTCAGTTTCAAGAACAGAATAGAGGCTACCAACAAGCAGAGAAAAAGTATTCATCAATCAGTTAAGGTGATATTATACTTATGAGAGCTCTAATTCATCTATAATCATAAATTATAGATTGTATGTAGTCAGGTCAACATTTTTACTCATTCTAACAAGTGTAGTATACTAATGAAATCCTTTCAAGAAAGGTGGGCTTAACCGTCTTATTGTAAAATCTCATAATTGAGTGCACACTTAAATCAGTGTTGTGAAAGCTCTTAATAGAGTAGATCTTAATAGGTCTCCACCTTCATACTATTAACAAGGTAGATCATCAGAAGTGATCAAATTGTAAGCCTTAACCAGCTCCCTTCCATTCTGCAGATAGTGAAGTTTTGTGGGTGCCATCCCCACCACAGTTTTTACTTCCTAATAGGAGTTTTTTGCAATACCATATATTGTGTTATGTGTTTATCATTTTAATTAATTTTTCTATGAATATTGAAAACCATTAAAGATTATGAATGAACAATTCATACATAAGAAAGAACAATAGTAAATGGTTGGTAATGCAGTAATGAATGATTACTAATGATGAAGTGTGAAAGGTGTCAAAAATTTTAGAGGTACTGATTCACCCCTCCCCTTTCAATACTACTTCCATTAATTCCAATAGATCACATCATCCCTTTGGATCCCCCACAAGATCCTATCCTACCAGATGACCATGTCACTGCTCATACTCCATTGCAAGATCCTATTGTTCCTTGTGCTCCCCCTTGTGATTCAAGCACATCTATGCAAGTTGTTCATGAACCCCTTACACTTCAAATGACTTTTCCTGGTTCTATTGAGTCTAGTCCACCTCATGGTCCTATAATTCCTTCCATATCATTCACACCTCATAATAATGGACTCACATCTTATAGAAAGTATCCTACTAGTCAAAGAAAGAATTATCAAGTCAAAGGGTTAGACCTCCATGAAAAAGGTATATTGAAACCCTTACGTGTCCAATAAAATTCAAATGGCCATGGTCTTAATAATAAATATACATCTCAAGGCTTTGGTGTCCCTTCAAAATCTAAATCCAGATGTATACCTCCCCCTTCAACCCTTCCATCCATTTTAGGTCCATATATTCCTCCCTCCACTAGCTCACAATCTCCTTACCCTTTCCCACATGCAAGTCAGCAAAGGCATACACCCTGGAGAACCTTCCATCCATCCAAAATACCTCCATACAATTCCTATCCATCCATGAATTCCATTCCCTTTCAAATAAATTTGGATGCCAAACATAAAATCCACAAATCAAGCAATCCACATGCTATCAAGGATCAACATGTCCAGTATAATCGACATGTACAAAAAAAGAAAAATGCGATCCTAAAAGAACATCCCAAAAGGCCACAAAGGCCCATTGAGAAAAAAATAAATTCAAAATCCATATGGGTTCCAAAATCCATTGTGCAAGCAATACATTCAAAGGACCCTCAAAATAATGAAAAATCAAAAAGCATGTGGATTCCCAAGAAGCTCCTTGAAGTACAAAGTCCTAAAGAAAAATCCAAATTGGCATCCAAAATGTTATCCATCCAACTAAATGTCTTCCATCTTCCAAACCTATTTTGGGTCCTTATGTCCCAAAATCCATATTCTTTTCTCCATTAAGCCTTGAAAATCCAAAATCTCATTTTCCTCTATCACTCCATCACCCCTCAAGGTGTGTGCCAATTTTGTCCTTGCATCCGTTCCCTTCCACTTCAAAGAAAGACAGTGTACATTCCCTTCATCATCCAACACCTATTTTCCAACCTTTCATCCAACCTATCCAATCCCTTGCATAAAGCTTGTCCCATCCTTATCTAATCACCCACTTCATATCCCTTTGTCATTACCATACCAACGTATTTGCACAATATCTTTTAAAATCACATTTCAAAGAGTAAGGCACTTGAGTGTCCATGTCACTTCATGCATCCAGTTTTTTCCAAAATGTCAAAAAAAAATGAAAAAAGAAAAAAAAAAATGAAAAAAGGAAAAAGTTTCCTTGATGAAAACCTGGAAAACAGGCATCTTGGCAACACAAAAAAAGAGTCAAGAGAAATAATTTTGTCCAATAGTGAAAACCTGGCAAATAGGCACTCTGGGAAAGTACCATGATGAAAACCTGGCAAATAGGTGTCATGTCTAATTCTATGAACTTCTTGTAGTCTATAATTGGGGGCAGGATTCATTCATGTTTTTCTATCCATTATTCTCCATTACCCCTTTTGATTCCCTCTAGTATCCTATGCCTATCATATCCATTATCCTATCCCCTTTTCTCCAACTTTGATCTTGACACAATCTTCCTTAAAGCATCACATATCCTATCTGCTTTACATTGTCTTGATCCCTTTGGTCTACATTGCCTATCCTATCACAACCTTTCATCCATATTCCATATACCTTCTCATTATCCCTGATTGATCTTGCATATCCTATCCATATCCTATCATTTTTCTGTTCATATCCTTTCATTATCTTATCAAGGTCCTAACATTGTCCTATCCAAATCCCTTTCTTGTTCTTGATGACACTAAGGATGTTCAATGCAAAACTTTTTTTCAAAGAAAAACCTCTTGACATGTCCATTTCTTGCATTCTATCCACTACACTATTTTCCTTATCTTATCATTGTCTTAACCAATTCCCCAGCTTGGTGAAAAAAAATTGTTATCCCATTTCTTGGATAGTCCTTGGCACCTAAACAGATCCCATGCAAGTGACCCTTGTCCTTTGTCCATCTACCAATCCATTTCTCTATTCAAAATTTCCCTCCCTTGCTAGACACTAGCGGCAATTTCAAAAAATCCTAAAAATCCAAATAAACTAAAAATTCCAAAAAAGCAAATAATAAAATTGCTAAATTTTTTTTTGATGAATAGTTCCTTTTCTATTAATAAATATTAAAGTTACATATCCACAAAAAAGGGGTCGGGGGATAAAAAATCACCCCGCAGAGTTCACACGGCTAAGCCAGAAACATAAAACTATTCATCAAAAAAAACATAATGCCATTTAGGCAGCAAGAGCAGTTCCAGAAGGTGGAGGATCTTTATCATCTGATCCCCACTTCTTAGTGGGATTGACAGGAGGTTCGGCAAGCGACCAACCATCATTATCAGCATCTTCTTTTTCTTTTTCTTTGTCATCCGCCCTAGGCGGGGAGATAGCAAGCGCCAGGCGGGGAAACTTGGAGGAAGTGGCAGGAGGCCAATCCCATCCACGGCGAGCACCAGGGACGTCAGGAGGGGCAGACTGCACTGGGGCTGGCCCCCATCCAGAAGTCCACGGAGGTGGAGAAGCCGAGCGGCACCGCCAACCATCCCCACCACCTCTCAGAGAGTGATGGCGAGGGGCCTGGGACCATGGCGTGTGTGAGCGGCGCGCAGAGGAGCTACGCCTGCGGCGGCAACCTCTGGGAGGCGTACCCTCGGCAGAAAGAGCATCCGGAGGAACCCGGGCAATAGTACAGGGAGCATTGCCCCAATGATTGAGCAGCTCCTATAGGTGAGCCACTTCAGAGCCACTTTATTGGCTTGCACTTGAATCTGCATAATCACATTATTGCATATAGTAACTTTGTTATACATAGCAACATTAGTATCAATAGAGCTGTGAGAAAAAATAACAGCATTTCTATCTTTCCAAAGATTAAACAAAATCTCCATCCTGAAAGTATGCCAAATTTGGGTAAACTTGGAGCGGAGTCTGGGAGAGTCTCCTAAGACAATCATATGCCAAGAGAATGGCTCAGGCCGAAAAGGCTTGAAAAAATCATGAATCCACTGCCAATACTGTTGAGCTCTCCTACATAACCAAAAAATGTGCAAAAAGGACTCAGGGTGCCCGCAAAAAGGACAACGAGGATCATGAACTCCTAGATGTTGGAGTCTAGGGCTGACAGGGAGACCTTGAAACAAAAGACACCAAGCAAAAAGGGCCATCTTGGGTTCTGTAATGGTAGTCCAGATGGTCTGAAAATGAGAGCTCCATTGGGAAGTGGCCGAATGAAGATGCCATCTCTGGTTAAGGGTATCCACCATTGGGAGATGCAGGGATAACCATCTATACCCAAGCCTTGGTTTGTAATTACTGAAAGGCGTGGCTGGATACCATTTCCAATCCTTCCACCA
>MU228259.1:2245246-2255668 GCA_018584345.1 Thuja plicata
TGTTAATAATAGCTGCCATATGAATTCCATTGCAGCCACTCTTGCAGGCACATGATAAGGTAATAAATGAGGTGGGTGAATACACCCATATACCCTGATAATGGTATAATTCTCCTCCAAGAAGAAAACACCCCAATTGTGATTTCTAGGCCAATTATCTGTATAATCACAGGGCCTGAGCAGTTGTATGATCTTCAGTGGGACTCTTGTTCTACTTGTTCCCAGACTCTGCACCATTGGATACACAATCCAATTCTGAAAAGCACAGTAGTCACACTCTCTAGAAGTGTAATTCCAAACCCTAACCCAAAATTGGATAGGATTTGGTGTTGACTGGTAGAATCTTTGGGGAGTCAAATTATGTACATCCATGATTACAAAATTGAAATACAAGAGGAGATGCATAAGGACTGAGTAGTGCAAGAATTTAGGTTCCTTCTCCTTTGGATTTTTTAGTTTTTTCTGGGTTGCAATGAAACCCTCATGCATTTCATCAATTATGTGCTGTATATAATCATAGCTGGTGCTTGAATGTACCTCTTGTAAATCTAGCACCATCATCAAGATGCCAGCATTGATTTTTTCTGCATCTCCATCTCTTCCTAACACTCTACACAAAGCATAAGAGTTATACTTAATGTAGAGGTGTAGATCCTTATAATAATATGAACTATCCCCTGACATAGGATCCAAATACTTTTTTACTTCTTTCAACATGTGTTTCTGCAATAAGCCCTTGGCAATACCAGGATTTGAACTATACCTCTTTTACTACCTTGTCATGTCAATCTTAGTAGACATGGTGCTAAATAAGCCAAAAGCCTGCATGAATGAGTTCCTATTCAAAATTAAAAGGGCAGTGCCATCATCCCTTTTGATGGTCTTTGTCAAGGCATCATAGTGATTGGCTAGGTCTAAGAATAGGTCTACATCTAAGAAGACATGAGGAACAAGTAATCTAGCCAAACCATAGGTCCAAGGGTTTGATACTGGGATGGGCTTATCAGAATTTTTATAGAAATAATTGAAAAGGGAGAAAACTATTGTGTTTGGAGTCACAGCATCTTGAATGTTCTTGTACTCATGAAGGAGAACATTAGCATTGGCCTTCTTATTCTACGTTGAACCAGGTAGGAGACGGAGAAACTCATCAGAGAAACTTGCCTTTCCTTTATGCTCCTCCTCACTTCCTCCACTTGTGGAAGAAACACTCATAGCCCCGCTCATACTTGCAACACCCTGAATCTCTTTTTCATAACCGATATTGAAACAAATCTAACATAGAGATTAACTGACTGTTCTGTGCATAATTTTTTGAAATTCAGAACTCTTTGATCAACTTTGGAAATATTGCAACTCGAGTAAAATATCTCTTTTCTGAAAACTTAACAATTTGGGCTCTAAAAACTAAAATCACGGTGAATGAAAATGAATGCACCATCAACTCCTTATAGCCATCATTCAGAGTGCGTAGCTCATAATTTGAAAGCATCAGTTCTACCATTAATTCGACATGCTGTGAACTTGAACAAAAACCTAGCCGTAGTTGCATGAAGTTGACAGGAAATGAAATTTTCAAAAATGAATCCTCAGAAAAATCATATTATATTTAATAGAGCTAACATGTCACATTGTAAATCATTGACTATCTTACATCTCAGCTACTCTTTTTGCACAGTGATCAAAATGCAAGCCTGTGATTGGTCGCTGAGCGATTCATACTGTCATATCAAAAACTGCCGCCATTTTTTAGATTTTGGGATCAGGCGACTGCACAACTGCATTAAGTCTCTTTGTCGCGGGCCTCTATCACTAACCCATGGTTTCATCTCAAGACACAGTGACAATGCATTTTCCTACCTTTAACTGACCCAAGTCATGATCTGGTGATCATGCAACCCAACTGAAATCATAGTCGCTCACAGTTAAGATTAACTCATCATTCTTTCTGAGACCTTGCAACTAACTGTCTTTCTTGATGTTTACGGTTATCTCCTTGTTGCTGAGTGTTTAATTTTATCTCAAGACTATGCGACAATGCTTAGTCGCCCAATCATGGGATATCAATCCTGAGCATTTAACTTTACCATAACAAGTTATATGCGCCCTTTCTCCACTTCTGACGACTGCACGACATACCTTAATCACCAAGTCAGGAGGAATTTTTCCTTAGGGCACTTTGCTTCTCAGACTTTGCGACCACCATCAGATCCTCTGATCTCTTTATCCTACGGTCGTTGCTTAATCGTCAAATGTTCATGCATACCCTTAAATCTTTCTCAGACACCGCGACTGAAAGCAAAACACTTAGTCTCATTGTCGCTGAGTCTATTTTCTCCTTCTGGTGACCATGCGATAATTCTTTAATCAACTACTCACCTTTTGACACATGGCACACAGTAATTTTTTCACTTATTGCATAACGGAGAACTAAGTTATCATCTTGTTCTGGCGACATCCCGACTATACTTTGCTGCAAACCTTAGATGGTTAGTCACGTAGTCTTAGTTAAAATCTCTTAACCGCTATTCCTTTTCAAGACCATGCAACTGAAGGCTTTGCTTAACTGTTAACTTTGACTCATTTGGCGATAAAGCGACATAAGGTAATCGCGAAGTCTGAAGACATTTTGATAACTGTTAAAAATCTCCTGCAATTACTCGACTAAGCAGTGGGTCCCTTATGCATAAAGCTTTATGACATAACTATCTTGTGACTACCCGACATGAAGAAATTGTTGAGTCTCAGAATGCCAAAGGAATATTCTGAAGTTGAACGAGACCACGACAAAAGGAAAACATGAAGTCAGGAAGGCGTATGGAATATTCATTCGGGGTAACGTGACGAGGTGAATTAAATTAAAACACATGCCTTAAGTGGATGGAAAAAGTAACTTTGAAATAGAAGCACCATGACCTAGGGTTTACTTTTATCATTTAATACTTGGATAGCCTAGGGTTTTCAAGGTTTTGCAAATTTAGTTAGGTTTAGGCTTGAAAACCTAAAAACTTGACATAGGTAAGGTCACAAGGAATGAGAAATAGCTGACTTGAATGCATCAGACCTCAGAGAAAAATATAGGGAAACAAGAAAACTTCTAAAACTAGAAATACAACCAACAGTGACTCTGATGTGGATTGGCTAAACAAAGTTTATGACAAAGAACCACAGAATATCTGGTTGCAAACCACCTTCCTTTCAACGGAGCAAAACCCTAAAATAGAAAGGGAAATATGTACAGAAATTACAAACAAGGGACAAGGAAAAGAACATAAAATACATACTTACTTATGTAATTTGAAATCACTCAATGAAAGGCTTCAAAAACTGCCCATGCACAGGCAACACAAAGAAATCTCCTTCCATGTTCTTCAACAAATATGAGTCTTTGCCAAATTTCTCTACAATAATGAATGGTCCTAGCCATAAAGACTCAAACTTCTTATGCTTGCCTTTATCCTCTTATCTTGCATTCCATTGGAGAACTAAATCATCAATTTGGAACTTTCTCTCAGTAGCCCTCCTATCAAATAGCTATTTCAATTTTTTTTGTAGCTTCACATTTTCTCTCTGACTATTTCTCCTCATTTCATCTAATTCAATCAGCTGCATCATTCTATTCTGCATATTGTCAGAGACATCTAAATGTTCCTCTTGAATGAATTGGCAAATAGGCAATAAATTGTTAATAGGAAATCTTGCTTGTAAACCATACACCAACTCAAAAGGAGATTGACTAGTTACCTTCTTAAGTGTTATCCTATCAGCCCAAAGGGCTAATCTCAATTTTGTATGCCAAGTTCTTTTGTTTTGTTCTAGAGTCCTCTTCAATATCTTCAATATGCTCTTATTGCTAGACTCAACTTTTCCATTGGCCTATGGATGATATGGGGATGAATATGATATTTTAATCCCATACCTATCACAGAAACTTGTCATTTCTTCTGATCTGAAACTCATAGCATTTTCCATTATTAATTTATTTGGCACTCTAAATCTGGTCAAAATATTTTCTAATAGGAATTCAGTAACCACCTTACTTTTTTCTTTCCTTGTAGGGATAGCCTCAATCCATTTAGTAAAATAATCTATGGCAACTAAGATCCAACTATGCCCTGTACTGGACTTATCTTGAAACTCACCAATAAAATCAACGCCCCATACAACAAAAGGAGCTTCAGTATTCACCGGGTTGAGCAACAGAGTACCTGTAAATTTCAATTTATTGGAGAACCCCTGACATGGTTCACATTTCCTAACATGTGCATAAGTATCTTTAAACAAAGTAGGCCAATAATACCCTGCCCTTAAAATCTTATGGGCAGTATTCTTAGCAGAAAAGTGACCTCCACATTCTCCTTCATGCATCTCAATTAAGACTTCCTTAGCTTGATATTTGTCAAGGCACAGTAATAGTACGCTATTCTTATCTTTCCAAAATAAATCTCCTTGAATCAAAACATACCTTTAAGCTTGCAATTTCAAACTTCTCTTTTGGTTATCAGACAAATAATCAGGATACTTAGCATTTTTGAGGAAGAAGACAATATTAGTGTAATATGGTTGCCTCTCTATACTGATAATGGCTTGGTCATTTGCTTCTGTCTGATTTGATTGCACTAAATCCAGGTTCTCCTTTGTCATTAATTTAGCCAAGCCTTGTCCTCTTACCAATTTGGTGATATTGATTTCCAGATTGAACTCTTGAATCCTTGTAATCCATTTTCATCTCTTGCCAGTGACTTCTGACTGTGTAAGAATATCTTTTATTGCTGAATGTGGAACATAGGCCTGCACCTTGGCACACACCAAGTAGGGCCTAAAAGGATTCACAACCTTCACCAATGGATAGGCCTACTTTTCCATTATTTCATAGTTAAGTTTTGCAGCTTGCAAGGATTTACTATAAAAGGCTATAGGATGTTCAAATCCTTTCTCATCTTTCTGAAGCAAAATTGCAGCAATTGTGTGAAATGATGCAAATGAAAATAGGGAGAAAGGCTTAGTGTAATCTAGAGATTTCAACACTGGATTTTCCTGCACTGCCTTCTTTATCCTTTCAAAATCTTGTTGGGCCTCATCATTCCAAACAAACTTAGTATCCCTTTTTAGCAATTTCACAATGGGTTTCACAATTTCAGCAAAATTGACTACAAATCTCCTGACAAAATTAATCTTTCCTAAGAAAGATTGTACACCTTTTAAGTTTTTTGGAGAAACCACTTTCTGAATTTCCTCTACCCTCTCGGGATCTATTCTTACCCCTTCTCTAGACACTATATGTCCAAGCAACTTTCCCTCTTTAACTGCAAATTGACATTTCTTAGGGTTTAATGAAACACCGTATTCTAATGCTCTATTGAAGATTTTACCTAAATGATCACATTGATCATTAGCCCTCTTAGAATATGCAGTTAATTCATCTTCGTAAACAACCATGAATAAATCAATAAACTCTTTGAAAGCAACATCCATGGCTCTCTGAAAGGTTGCACCTGCATTTATCAGACCAAAAGGCATTCTGATATAAACATACGTTCCCCAAGGAGTAGTCTTATACTGCTCTGACTCTTTGACTAGAACTTGATTGTAACCTGAAAAACCATACATCATTGACAACAATTCACAACCAGTCACCTTATGCAACATTGCTTCCATATTGGGCAGTGAATAATTGTCTTTTAGTGAAGCAATATTGAGATTTCTGAAATCAACACATAATCTGATGTCACCATTCTTCTTTCTAATTGGCACAAGATTTGATACCCATGTTGAATGTCTAATAGGTTGGATTATCCTAGCCTCCTTGAGTTTCATCAATTCTTGTTGCATTTTAGGAGCCAACAAGGGGTTAATGGGCCTTTGTTTCTGTCTAAATGGCCTGACATCTGATTTCAAAGGAATTTCATGTTGGAAAAGGTCCTCTCTATATGCTTTCAAGTCCTCATATGACCAAGAAAAAACATGCTTGTATTTTCTCAGTAACTTGATCAAATTTATCCTTACATGAGAGTCTAGACCTTTTCCAATATAAACTATCTAAGGACTGTTTACTGATCCTAAATTTATTTCTTCCAAATCCTCTACGTTGGCATTGCTTATCTTGGCTGAATCATTTTGTTTACTAACAAAAAATGCTTCAAGCTCAACCAAACCCCTAGGAATTTGATTAGAACTCAATTGAACAACTTCACTTCCCAAGATGTAATCCTTCCCATCATCTGATTCTAATAAGGAACTGCAGTCTATGCTTTGGTTTTCATACTGATCTAAGCATTGCATGAACCTCAGAATATCTTGACCATCTTGGAAAACTTGCCAGTTATATATGTAATCTGGGATAACTGGTGTTGTCTTAACTTTGAGTATTGACACTCCATGTAAGGTCAAATCACCATTTTTCAAAGCAACATTAGCTACAAAATCAGCCATAATATTCTTTGACCTTTCCAACCAGGTTATGTTAAAAGCATCAAACAACTCAATCTGATCCCAAATAGCATGTTTGTAAATTTTCAATCTGTCATTTGTTATAGCATATTTGGATCTGACTTGTGCTACCACTAACTCAGAGTCACCATAAACCTTTAAACATTTTATACCATGTTTGATAGCAATTTCAAGTCCTAAAAATAAGGCCTCATACTCTGCAGTATTATTAGTACACTGAAAAGCTAGCAGAAATGAGTATTTAAAAGTTATACCTGATGGGGATATCAACAACACTCCTGCCCCGATCCTTCTTTAGAGCAAGCACCATCAAAGTACATTTTTCATATCCCATCTTCTTGTAAGATTAATTCTTTGTTTAAAAGGTCAACTTCTTGATTTTTATGATCATCCTGTTGAGTTCTGAAATTTTCCATGTCTATGTCAATGAAACAGTTAACATGAGTATCCTCATATTTTTCTATCATGTGAGGAGTTCAACTTTCTCTCAAAACATTGACATTCTCTCCAACAATATTGAAAGTAGAAAATGATAAATCATTTTGTATACTTCCACCCATTGAAGCACTCCATTTTCTTGATAATAACATGCCATAATGAGGTGGTATATCAACCACAAGAACATTCATTGTCATGACTACATCAGGGCAAAGTGCCACTCTATAAGGCATGGCCTCAATGGTACCAATTATAGGGACTTCCCTAGAATCCATTTCTCTACACCTTCCATAAGGTGTATCAACTTGTAGGCCCATTGCCTTCATGATTTCAACTGGCATAACTGTATTTGAGGCTCCTAAATCAATCATACAATTCTTGAGCATTTTATCATTGATTATTAATGAAAGAAAAAATGGATCCACCACCTTTGGAGAAGAAGTTGCATTCAATAATATTTGAGGAATCTCAGATGTCATCATCTCATCCTCATTTCCTTTGACAGGTGGCTTCTCAAACACATCCATTGGGTTTTGAACTTTTATTATAGGTACACTGTTTAATAATGACATCACTTTTTCCTTATGTTCCTTGATCCTCATCATTTCCATAAATGGTACCTTAACTGTCATCTGAGACAAACACTGACCCATGTCAACTAGAGTATAACAACTATCTAAATGTTTTGACTTATCAATGATATCTTCATTATCTTCACTATGTTTCTTTTGAAATGGCTCTTTCAACCTTTTATTTTCTGTCTTTTGAAGAGGGACAATTTTCTCTTGACCCTTTTCATCTTGTATATAATTTGGCTCTATAGCTTTTGTGATGATCTTAACCCTATGCTTATTTACATTTTCTCTAGGTTCTTCTTTCTTCTGAACATACTTAGTGTCTGGTTTATTTTCCTTAATGAAAACACCTGAGGGCTGGCCATCAGTTCCACCCACCACCCTATTTCTTAAGTGGTAATTGCTTCTAGCTTTATTCACTAACTCAGCAGTGATTCTAGCCCTTTATTCATCTGAAGCTTTTCTTATAAGTGGAACTTCTCGTCCATCTTGAGCATGGCACCTAATATTATCATCAGTTTCATCAACTTCACTGTCAGATAAGATCTGTTGGTGGTGATTTTCAATCCTCATTTGTGAAACATAGGAGTCATGATTTTCCTCTTCACTGTTTGAATCAGTATCATGGCATGAATAAGTGTTAGTCATACTATGATCACATTGTTCCCCTTAATCATTTTCTTGTTCCTCATTTTCTTTTAGATCTAGGGAAATAAAACAAAAATCAAGATTATGAGGAGCATCACAAGCTTCACACCAAGTCTCCTCATTGCAAAAATGGATTGAACTTCTATGAAGAGGGTCTGGAGTTTTATTATCTGTTCTTTCCCTTTTAGGTGCAGTGACAGGCTTTCCATCTTTGAACTGAGTTCCATATGGGTGATTTTGCATTCTTTTTTGAGGATTGTAAGCATTATTTTAAAGAGGTTTATTGTTTTGAGGAGCTCTATATTCCTTGTATTCTGGTTCTTTCAAATTGCTCCTACTAAACCTGGGATCATCTCTCCTATTCAACTTACCAGAGACTCTTCTATTCATTTCAATATTGACTGCTATCTTATAAGCGTCAGTGAGTGTTCTAGGGTTTTTATCTCTCAGAGCATATCCCATTTTGGAATCAAAGGCATTTAAATAAGTTGCTAGACACACTTCTTCATCTAGCTTTATCTTCTGAAAGAGTTTATGCATAGCCCTTTGAAACCTTGTGTTAAATTTTGGAACCTCTTCGTTGTAATTTTTCTTGATATTATTGAACTCATTTAATAAAAATCCTTTATTTGTTTTGTCTCCATACTGATCTTTAAATAACTCAATCAACTCATCCATGGAAACCACAGAGCCATTAGCAAGGCTTCTAAACCATTCCCTTGCATCCTCAACAAGGGACTGAACAAATAGCTTCATTAGTACATCTTCATGGGTAATATTCAAGTCATCAACAAAGTCAATGAACTTTCTTAAGTGTGTTTCACAGGAAATCACATTATTACCAGCAAACTTTGGGAGCTTTTCTCCTATATCACCCACATCTTTAGGAAAAGCATTGGGGTATCCAGGGATACCAACAAAATCAAATTGTTTGTACCTCTCATTGTGTAGTGTTTTCCTTTGAAAACTTTCATCTTCTTTAGCCATAGTAGCTTTTCCTCTAGAAGATGTATTATTCTCTGGTCCCGAAAATGAATACTTTGAAGATTGTAGAAAATCTATATTTTTCTTCATTTCAATCGTAGCAGCTTCCATTTGGGCCTTTTCCAACATTTTTTCCATGGTTTCTTTTTCAATTCTCAGTTTCTCTAAATCAAGTTCTAATTTGGACATTTGTTCAACCATAGGCTTCTAAAATTTAGGTTCTTGATCTCTATGTTCACCCATCTTTTGTTTACCCTTATTTATTTTCAAAATAGAATCTTTATGAGTAAATGGTATTTCTTTATTTTTCTGAGACTTCTCTGTTTCTTTCATAGTTTGGTGTTTTGGAAATCTTTTTCTACTATTATCAAGAGCCTTGTGATCATTCCTTTTCTTTCTTATTTCTCTTTCCTTTTTCATTTGTTGAACTAGGGCAAGCTGCTTTAAAATAAACTTCTCTTCATTGGCTAGCATATCAGAAGGGGCATCTTCTGAATCTGAACTTGGTGTAGTAATTTCTTCCCTTTCATTTGAAGTAGAAGTGAGTGTGGGTGTATCTAATACTCTTTCAACAGCCTCCTCATAGTCTGAAGTATTTCCATCATGAGAGTGCTGAATAGTATTCCTATCATTCTTGATATTTTTTTCTTCACCTTTTAAAGGAGTTTCATCCATATCAAGTTGATTTTTCTTTCTTCTCCAAGAGGCTCCAACTCTTCAGGTAGATGGGATTCCTTCATCCAACACCTTTTCTGGGTCATTTCTTACTCTTGACCTAGTATTCATTCTGTAAGACTTTTATTTGTTTTGCACTAATCACAGAGATTTCCTTTTAGAGTCGCCACCCAATAAATTGGGATGAATGAATAGCTATCAAGGGCTAATATGACAACAACAACTAGGACTTTGTAAAAATTTAGATCTTAACACACCAGATATTTTTGAATACTTCTTCAAGACTTTACAATCTCTATCCCCAGAGGAGTCGCCAATTTGATAGGGATTTTTCTTGTATGAATCACAGTGCTTGAAATGACTTACTTGAACACTATGCCTTTTAATACTGATTCAGAGACAAGAAAAACCTAATTTCTAAGGATTGGATAAGGTCCTTCTTCATTTTTGAGCTCCACAAAGACTCAGGCAGGTTTTACCTTTTATCATTGCTGTTTACACAGTATGTTATAGTGTGGACATTGATTTGCTATGTACCTTTGTTAAACCAACTTATAGATCACCTTGCAAATGACCAAGCATAACCAGATACAAGATTTAACCATACAAACCATGATCTTAAATATAGTCAAAACCAGTGATATAAGGACTT
>MU228260.1:14238-24925 GCA_018584345.1 Thuja plicata
GTCAAAGATTCTTTTATCAACACAGCTTGCTTTAGGTCTGGACATCGGTAATGTCCAATCTCAAGAGGGAGAAATATGGATGCAAACTTCTTGGCATTGTCAGCCAACTCTGCCATTGTTACAATTTTCCTGCACATCTCAGACAGAACCACAGAATCTAGACAATAATGAGGCAACTTTAATGGCTGACCAGAGAAACCACCTATTCTGATATATGTGAATTTAGGGAATTGTATGTAAAAGCAGCCACAACTTTGGATGGCTTGCATAGCTTCCTCAGACAATCTGTAATTTTCCCTAGCTTGTAGATAAAACACTAGTTTTGAAAGGAAAACATCATTTACCCTTTTAAATCCCTTACATAATTCAGCTCCATGGAGGTCGTAATAATACTGATAAATGGGCATTTCATTTACCCATTGAGAATGTTGAAGCCCTTCCCATTCTTTGGATGCTGCTAAAACATATATCAGGTAAGAAGACAAGAAGAATGAGCCAAAGTTTTCTACAGTCAATAAGCCTTCATGTAGTTTTTCGGCAATCAAGTCAGCCCAATCAATGAATTTACTTCCCTCTAAAATCTTTTGTATGAAAACATACATCCAAGGTTCCCAATGGAAAGCGTGTTCATTTCCCTTTAATCTATTTAGTAGTAGCAAAATGTCGGCGATTTCTTTGATAAAATGCTCTATGGTCAAGGGTTTAGGTAGCCTGGAACCTCCTTCTACCGGTTTTGAGAGCCAAGATTGGGCAACTACAGAATCATAGCTTTTCTTTTTCTCTGTATATAATCTTTCAACTTCCTCAACAGTCCAGGGTTCATACGCCTCTTTGTGAGCAATAGACAGGGCTGCACATACACTGGTTCTGCTTATCTTAACTATCACTTCCCCTGAGGTTTTTTTAATGCACCTTGTATGGGGGTTGTAGTGGTTCGCACATTCAATGACCAATTCAGGACATCCTACAGACACAGGAAATGTAGAAGCTTCTAGCAACCCACTACTAACCAATTTCTAGTAAATAAGGCTTGCTTGACTATTCTTAGACCTTTCTATAATGTCTGTCAAGCTTTTATGTACTAAGAATGTGTCACGTATGTCAGGCAAGGAGCTGAGAAAACATGGTTTGTCTGGTTTGGGCATCTTAGGGCAAAACAACATCATGACTGAATATGGGTGACGAAGCTGTTGAAAGATTAATTAAGCTTAACCCAGGACTAAAGCTAGTAAGAATAATCAAAATATTCAGTAAGGGATGGCAGAGCACTTACAGTTTCACAGAGAATAATCTGCAGCTTGACTCTTCTTACCAGACAACACCAAGAATTCTGTTATGCAATGCACAAATAAATAATGAAAGGGGTGACATGCATTTAAGCTAGGTTTTATGAGGGAAATCCGGTGTACTGATATGGTAATCAAAACCATAATTGCTATATTCGTGCTCATGCTGTTGAAAAGACTCACTACGCATTATGTCATAAATGTTTGTGAGAAATGTGTGCTTCAATATTCTGGCTCATCACATCATGGCGGCTTCAACATCTTTTCTGCATATGTGTTATGACAAACACGTGTCTCGCCATCACCTCTTATTTATTTCTCAGTGTGCTTCGGTGGGCCCCCTTTTATGCTTAATTTGAAAAATGAACGCCTGCACAAAACATAACGTTAGCTAAAAAAACATGTTGAAGTTGAAGTTGAAGTTTTCGGTCTTCCGACTTCAACTTCAACTTCGACTTCCAAAATGATTTTGACTCAAAGCAAACACGCGGGTTTTGAAGGCCAAGTGATGGAACGAGTTTGTGAACTTGAAGTTGAAGTTAGACAGAACTTCGACTTTGACTTCAAGATGAGGAAATGACTCATGCATATTTCTTTTTGAAAAGTATGTGGAAACAATCGGCTCCTGCTGGGGAATGAGACTGGAAGGATCATTAGTGGACTCAGAAAAACTGGCTTCGCAGGCTTAGTCACAAGGACAAAAATAGACAGACAAAAAAGGGAAAAACTAAACCTAACAACGGTATTTACAATGGGGAAAAGAACAGACTCAAAACTGGAAAAGCTTCAGATCCTGTCCATTATAGGACAGGGGCAAGGTATCACCATTGAGATACTGTAACAAAAAGCATTGGAACCCAATTCTTCTGATATGATAAACGACCCTTTCCACAAGCTCTCAAATTTGGCATGAGCTCCTTTAGGTTCTTTCCTTTTATCCCATAGCAGTACCTGATCTCCTTTCATGAATTTACATGGTCTTGTCTTCTAATCAAAAATCTTTTTGACTCTAGCCTGATGATTGGTAATGTGATCCACCACTTCTCTTCTTTCTTCTTCTATTTTCTGTAGATATAATATCCTTTTTTCGAGAGAGTCATGAAATATCTCACCTTCGATTACTTTTTGCAGATCCAAAGTGGCCAACTCTAGAGGTAAAGATAACTGTGCTTCTACTCCGTAAACTAGCTCAAAAGGCGACATGCCAATGGCTCTTTTCGGGGCTGTTCTATCAGCCCAGAGTGCTTCATATAACTTCTTATGCCAATCTTTTCCTCTGTCATCAACTAATTTTTTCATGATATTAACAAGATTCTTATTGGTGGATTCGGCTTGTCCGTTGCCCTGTGGGAAATAGTTTGAGGCATGTGACAATTGGATACCATGATCGTAGCAACATAGCTGAATCTCTCAGGAAGAGAAGCTTTGAGCATTGTCAGTCACTATTTTATTTGGAGTGCCAAAATGGGTAATTATATTTTCAATCAGGAATTTGCATACCATCTGTGAAGTTGTATCTTTAACTGGAATGGCCTCGACTCACTTTGTAAAATAATCTATAGCGGTCAAAATGTGAGTGTGTCCTACACTTGAATTTGGATTAATAGGCCCTATAAAATCTAGTCCCCACTGTTGAAATGGCTCTTCAATTACCACAGGTTTAAGAGGTAGAGCCGCTAATTGAGGTTTTCCCAAAAATAAATTACACTTCTCACAATTTCTTACCCATTGATATGCCGATTTGAACATACCAGGCCAATAGTACCTGCTTCTCAGGATTTTAAAAGCTGTTACCGTAGACGAGAAATGTCCTCCGCAGGCCCCATCGTGGAAAGTCTTTAATAACTTTTCTTGTTGATCACTGTCAACACACCTTAAGAACATACCATCTAAACCTCTTTTGTACAATACATCATCAATGATTACAAATTTTTCTGCCTTGAGCTAAAGACTTCGCTTATCCTTTCCCTTTAGATGATCAAGACACCTTCCATAAGTTAAGAAGTAGGCTATATCAGACGACCAACTATCTTTCAATCCAACCAATAAATAGTTAGGGTTCATTTCTTTTTCTCCTTCTGTGATTAGTTTACAAAGACCCTACCCGCGGACTAGCTTGGTTGTCCATATATCTAAGTCAAACTCCTGCACCTTTGAAACCCAAGTTGCTTGATTGTTAACCGCTACATCTTGCTGCGTGAGGATACTCTTTACTGCTGTAGATGGTACATATACTAAGGAATGTGAGTGTAGGATATAGTACCGAAAAAATTTTACCGCCTTCACTACAGCAAAAGCTTTCTTTTCAGTCAGTGAATAATTCAACTCGTGTTTCTTTAATGGGATGCTCATAAAAGAAATAGGCATTTCTTCTCCTTTATCATTCTTCTGCAGTAATATTCCTGACATAGTATAATCTGATGCATAGCAGTGTATTATAAAATCTTTCTTGAAATTAGGATGGAAAAGCGTTGGAGCTTTAGAAATAGCTTCTTTTACCTCTTTGAATGCCTTTGATGCTGGATCATCCCATTTGAAAGTTTGTTTTTCGCTCAGCAACTTGGACATGGGTTTAACGGTTTCTGTAAAATCTGGTACAAATTTTCTTAGGAAATTAATCTGTCTGAAGAAGGATTTAACACCGTTCCGGTTGACAAGCAGACACAACTGTTGAATGGCTTTAACTCATTCAGGGTCGATTTTAATCCCTTCTTTTGATACCACATGTCCTAGCAACTTTCCTTTCGTCACAGCAAAAATTGATTTCTTGGAGTTCAATGAAATTCTGTGTTCTCTGCATCTTTCAAGAACTCTTCTCAAATCTCTCAGATGTTTTTTTCTATTTCTGGAGAACACAGTCATATCATCAAGATACACTGTTATGCATTTATTCAACAGATGACCAAAGGTTGAATTCATAGCTCGCTGAA
Source organism: Thuja plicata (assembly GCA_018584345.1). Lineage (NCBI taxonomy): Eukaryota > Viridiplantae > Streptophyta > Pinopsida > Cupressales > Cupressaceae > Thuja > Thuja plicata. Next base: position 18,455 of record MU228260.1, read on the forward strand.
AAGTGGCGCTAGCATTTATTAGACCAAACGGCATTCTTATATAAGCAAAGGTGCCCCAGGGTGTCGTAAAGGTTGTTTTGTGTCTGTCTTCTTCTAAAAATTCTATCTGGTTATAACCTGAGAAGCCATCTAAGAATGACATCATCTCTGACCCAACAACTATTTGAAGAATTTGATCCATCATAGGAAATGCAAAATTATCTTTCATGCTTGCTTGATTGAGATTTCTAAAATCTACACAAATCCTTATTTCCCCATTTTTCTTTCTTACAGGTACTATATTTTCCACCCATGTGGAATGATGTATGGGAAATATAATGCGAGCTTTCAACATCTTGTCTAATTCTTTAAATATTGCATCAGAAACCTTTGGGTTATATGTTCTCATTTTTTGTCTGAAAGGAGATGTACTTGGTTTCAAAGTGATATGATGTTTGAATTGTCCACCTCGGAAAGTCTTCAGATCTTCATAAGACCAAGCGAAGACATCAATATATTCTGTGAGTAACTTGATGAACCTGGCTTTTTCTTCTTCTTCACAACATGTTCCTAAATTGACAAGCTTTGGATTATGCTTATCTCCCAGGTTCACCTTTTCAAAATTACTATTTGCATCATCATTAGGTGATAAGTTTTGGGTTTGAAATGCATCTCTTCTATCAAAAAAAATTTCCATTTCTACGAGACCCTTTGGTATTACATTTCCTTTCAATTGTAACATATCACTTGACTCTTCATTAATGAAATCAGGACAGAATTTTCTACATTCAGACTTTGAACCTTCAAAATAGTTAGTTGAAAATTTTTCAATACTTTGCAAAAAGGCATTGATATGAGCATCATCTTTAAATACCTGCCATGACTTGTTGTTATCTGGAACACTAGGCCTTTGTATGATTTCCACTGTGTATTTATCACCTGCAAAGTCAGGATGAGGGATTAACAAAGAAGCTGATACTGCCAGAGTGTCTGCCTTATCATTTAGTTCTCTAGGAATTGCTTCAATAGAAAATGCTTTCAAACCTTCAATCTCATCCCAAACCCTATTCCTGTAATGTCTCAATCTTTCATTTTTAACATCGAATAGGTTTTTGACTTGCTTTACTATTAATTAAGCATCCCCTCTAGCTTTGAGTAATTTGATGTTTTTTCTTTTGGCTTCTTCAATACCCAAAAGTAAAGCTTCGTACTCAGCGGTATTATTGGTATTTTCAAAAGCAAGCTTATAAGAGGAGGGAAAAATTTCACCGTTGGGAGAAATCAATACAATGCCAGCACCAGATCCCTGTGAGCAACAACTTCCATTAAATTCTAGAGTCCACAGTTTATCTGTGCCATCAGACTGTTCACCTGTTTCTTCATTTTCAGACATAATCAAATAGTTAGCAAGATCGGTTTCTTGGTAAAGAATCTGAGATTTAGGATCCTCAGAAGGGAAGACTGTGTATTTGGATTTAGTCTCAGGTAACAGGGTTACTTTTTCATATCCTACTGGTATAACAGCTTGTGAGCAATCCATTTTAACTTCTCCTCCTAAATCACGGCAGAAGGTTCGGCTAAGAAGCATTCCATAGCTGGCAGGTATGTCAGCCACTAGGATAGTAAGTATGAATCTTTTTTGAGGGTAAGCTGCTAGAGAGACCTGAGCATCTTTAATCTATCCTATCAACGGGACTTGCTTAGAATCCATGGAATAGCACTTGCCAAAAGTTTTGGTTAAGGGGAGATCAAGAGCTTTGGCTACTGCTGTGGGCATTATATTATCGGAAGCTCCAGAATCTATGATACAATTGTTTAACTTAAAACCATGGAGGAAAAGAGATACATAAAATGGGTCAGGTTTTAAAGTAGTGGATATTTTAGGAAAAATTATGTTTGGCTGTACTATTTCTTCTTGTCTGTCACATGCTTGGGCTTCAGGTTCTTTAGTTTGCGGAGTTTCACTAGGCTTTTTGGAAAAAGTTTCATCATTGCCTGAGACCTTGACTTTATTAACTTGTTTTGCTGATACATCAGAAGGGGCTTAGTGAACATATTCAATCAGCTTATCAAGCTCCCCAGGATTTATCCTTAGGTATTCTGCAGGAGATATCTGAATTTTGGATGATTTACAAAATTCAACAATATCAAATGAGGTATCAGGGTCAGATCTTTTTAAAATTTGAGTACCTGATGTTTGTGATGACATCTACTTGCCTTCTTTGTAGCTTTTCTCCTTTATTTGAATAGGTGATTCCATATGTTTGGTGGCATCTTTCTGTCCCCTATTCAAGATTGAACATGAGGCCTCTTCCAAGGTTAAAATAATGTCACTACCTCTATCAGAATCAGATTCATATTCGAGGTAATAACTCACGGAGTCGCCAGGTCCCTCGGAAGATCCTTCTTCTATAATCACATTGGCTGCTGCTACCTTTTCAGCTTCAAGTTGCTGATGCCTGACATTTTCAGGGCATGTATTTCCTTCATGATCATTAGTAAGATGAAAGATACACATGTTGCCTTTGTGGGGTGGAGCCTCTATTTGTAATCTCTGTTGACTTGGGGGCAAGGACAATTGTCTTCCTTGAAAGCTACTTTGACCTGGATACTTTCTAGGGATATCTTGGTAATGAGTATTCATTTTAGGAATTTGCTTCTTAATTGTCATCATATCATTCATAAGTTTCTGAACCAAAGAATCTGATCATTCAGATGTGGAGGGTAAAGACTTTGAAGTCTGTATTTCCCGTTTCCATTTTCCTGCAGCTAACAGACCATCTTCTAATTCAATAGCTAGTCTTTGAGTGGCCTCCACATCTGCTACTTTGTTTCTCCTTAGGTGAAAACTAATATCTGGAGGCATGGCATTTACAAAGAAACCTTTACAGTTTTCTGCATTAGATCTTTTGGTGGTAGGAATCTTGTGTATAATCTTATTAAATTTTGCCACAAAATCCCGCATGGGCTCATGTATTTCCTTTTTTAACTGAGTTAATTGAAGTAACAAAGTATGTTCGTCATTAGCAGACTGAAATCTAGCTTCAAATACATTTCGCATAGTAGCCCAATTGGTGATAGAACCTTGTGGGAGGTGATGAAACCAATCAGCAGCATCATCAATCAGAGTTTGCACGAATAGCCTTACAGCTACAAGTTCAGTAGTGATGGCAAGAACTGCACATGCAGTGTTAAAAGCATTTAGATGTTCATCTATAGACCTCTTCCCATCTCCACTAAATTTGTGTAAGACTTCTCTAGCACCTTTTGGAAGAGCATCTAGATTAACTCCAAGGGCCAAGGGACCCACTTGCGCACCCCAGGGATTAGCAGCCATTTGTGGTAGGATAAAATTCAAGGGTTGTGTATTGAAAGAGGAGGGTATTAGTGTCCCTGGTAAAACAAGGGCTTGGAGGTTTATTGTTACAGGAGAGGGTTTTTTAGGTGATATTGGTCTACTTTTTCTCTTAATAGGTTTTTTACATTTTTGAGAGAGGTCAGGCGCAAAATTAAGACTTTTCACGAATTCATATGACTGATCAATAAATCCTTTTCTCTCGGCACTTCGGGTGTATTTGTTACTAGCCAGTTTGTAGTGGAAAGGAAGCTTCAATATTCAAATAGGTCTTGGGGCTAATTGAGCTACTACTGCTTCTTCATGGGCAATAGGTATCCCTCTAATAAGCTCAACTCTTTCTTCTTCCCTCTCGAGTACCCGATTAACTCGTGTAAACTGCTCGTTACTTATTCTGATTTTCTAGGCTAAGGCACTTAAATCTGAAATAATATCTTCTTGAGTATTATCAAACCCTAAGCCTGGTTGAAGAACAGGGAAGACATTTTGGGTGGGTAAGACCATTTTACCAATAAAACCATTTCTTCTAGAAAATATTTACTTTAGTCTTCCCTAGCAGAGTCGCCAGAAAACTGTTAGTAAATAGTTTTGCCTAAAAAATGTTATCTTAAAACATAATGCAATTGCATACTAACAGCTTGAATTCCTACTGAATTAGTTAGGAATTCTCTGCTTAATGTTTATCTTGATTAACAGGTGTAGCTACCTTCAATCTGAAAAGAGTTATCTAATAATTTTCCGCTAAAGAAATGGATCTCTTTTCAGAACATAAATGCTGAAAACAGCTTATTCTATCTCATGAATATGAAATAAAGTTTAATGCTGAAAAACCACTCAATCTTAACTATCAAAATGATCCACATTCGTGAAAGTCAAGAAAACAGTAGGCAAAGTAAGTAGATTCTTCACTCAAAGCTTCTCAAACCACTGAAAAGAAATAATTCTAGATCCAACAGATCACCAAAAGTCTTTCACATAAATAGTATCCTCAAGAATACAATACTAAACAGGAAGAAACATTAGTGCTTATTTCCTAAGCAAAGACTTTAAACAAAAAAAAATAGAACTATAGAATTCTATTTATCTGCTGAGAATAGAAATATTATACTTTCCCGATCTAAGATTTAACTCAAAAAAAAAGTAGTTTTGTCTTTAGCCTGCTAATGAGTGTATCCAACCCTATACTACGAAAAATCTTACATATTTATACCACGCAGGCCTTAAAAATAATCCCACTAGGGATAAATCATTTTTTAGTTAACATAACTGTGTTAACTGAATGCATGAAATAGAAAGATAACTTTTAAAAATACGCCATTTCCAATTCTCCACATGTCCTGATCACGAGCCATCAGCTGTTTCTATTGGTTTCTTTGCCACTTTCCATGCTTCATAGTTAGTGGAGAATGCCGAGATAATAGATTTATGTGGCAGCCCAATATAGGTTAAGCGCTGCTTCCATATCTCTTCCATTTTCTTGAGTTCAGCAATTTTCTCTTCTTGCATTTCCAAATGCTCTGAATTGATAATCAGCATAGACTCAGTATGCGCCACGTAAGAGAAATCTTTTTTATTCATTTCTTTGCTTCTCTGCAACTCCTAGAACTTCTTTTGAATTGCAATGGCTAGTTCCTCAACTTGGGCAACGGAGTCTTCATCTTTGTCTGTACAGTGCTTATTAAACCATTTTAGATCCCTTTTAATTATTTCATAAATCACTTGAAGTTCCTGTATTTTCTCTTTGACTTCGGCTATGCCTTGTGCTATGGCAGCATTCCTCCATTCAATGCAATCTTGAATCACGTACAATGTTTTTTCATCTAAGCCAGCCACAGGGCATTCACTCAGGAACTTCTGAAGTCCAATTTCTTGCACGTCTTCTAGACACAGGATTATTCTTGCCCAATCATTTCTTTCTTTCTCATATCCCTCATTACTTGATTCAACCTTTTTAATGATGGCAAAGATTTCCTTTGAAGCTTCATCCAATAGGTTTATGTGTTTCACAGTGGCAACCGATGTGTCCTATATCCATTCTTCAGCTGTCTTTGTAACTGCCTTACATCTTTGCAGGTTATCTAGGAATTGTTGGTTCACTGTGGAGTTAACATCAACGATGGCTGACATCTGACTAATTGGTTTGGGGTTTGGATGAAGAATAGCATTGATGTATTGTGCCATTTGCGTCATTGCTTCTTTCATCTCCTGCTTGTCATGAGCATCCTTCCAAACTCTGTTAGCAATCTTCTTATTGGACACCTCAAAGAATTTCATATCCACAGCATGGCTTCCCTTTCCCAAATCAACCTTTGATACACGATAGTCCTATGGAGTTAAGGAATCCTTTGGACTCTCTTCGGGTGGCACAGCAATTTCTGCAGACCAATGCCCTAAGTTCTTGTTGAACTGAATCCTTGACTTTGTGCGGGCTTTCTTTGGTTTGGATGTTTTCCCTAGACACTTGCTGACTAGGTCATCAATAGGAATTGATAGGGGAACTAAACTCCTTTTTCTTTCTATGGATTTCTCCAACAATTTTGGTGTTGTGGGTTCTTTGCTGGCCGTGGGAGAAATATTTTCTATAGTCATATCCCCACCTAAACTTCCAACCTCTATTGTTTCCCTTTGGGATTCCTGTGCCTGGTCTGCCATCTGTATTCCTGTGTCAGTTTTTCCTTTTTTAGATTCCAGGTCGATCACCACGGTACCTTTGCTAGTACTTGAAGCTATTTTCTTTGAACTCGATCGAGTCACCCTTTTGGTTTTAGGGGTTTCAACTTGAACTCGAAGTTGAAGTAGCGAAGGTGGCGCTTCAGCTTTGACTTCAGCTTCAAGAGACCCTGTAAAGGAGACACGAATATCCTTGTTAGTAGTGGCTTTCGGCCTTTTCATTCTCTTCTTATTTTTAGTTGCTGAAGACTTCTTTGGAGATTTGGTAACAGTGGCAGTTTTAGATATAAGCCATTTATGAGTCCTAAGCAACACGTCTTTTGTACAAACAGATAGGTCATCATCTTCTTTCTGTTCCCAATTAATCTCAGGAATCGGCAAACATTCTATCTGCTCAGCATAAAAAGGCTCAATAGTTTCTTCAGAGTCTTCTTCTATTACTCCTTGTGTATCAAGATCAACTTGAA
>MU228261.1:18111-36784 GCA_018584345.1 Thuja plicata
TTGAAGCATACTTGTGGATCCACGGATTCGAATCTGCCACAAGGACATTACAAGCAAGGTGAATTTATGTGTTTACTTTGTTTATCTCTGCAATTTCAATTATATTATAAGGTTAATTCCAAAACTGAGGTTTGACCAAGGCAAACCCCTTTCCCCCAAAAAACAAACATTTTTCTTGTAGGTACAAGTTTGGGACTGTAGATTCAAGGCCAAATATGGATACCCTTTTCAGATTTCTTTCAAACTGTGCGAACAGGGACACTTTCAGAGTTGAGCAGATCGAGTTGGCAAAAGTGGTACAGGGTCGACCTTTTTCATAAGACGACATCGAAATGGAAAAAGATTTCTGGGTTTTGTCCGTCTCTATGTTTCGGTTCGGTATCAACTATCAGAATCTCCAGAAATAGTCTACAGATCTCAGAAAACAACAATCTTTGATCTGCAATTTTGTAAGGTTGGTACTTTCTCCTATTCTTTTCAATTACTGTCATTAATCATATTAATCAATCAATTTACAGAATTTAAGATCCCCTTTCTCGGTCTCTTTCCAAATGATTGATTCATTTGTGCATTGATCCTTTTTGGGTTGATCAATTTGGATCTTTCATTTGTGCATTTGAGGTTAAAGGGAACATCTTATCTTCCTCACACTGATAGTAACATTTCATATGTTACATTTTAGTAACATTTTTATATGTTATGGGTTTAACTTAGGATAGTATCGACCATGCTCAAGTTTTGTTTTGTTTTGCCTTTAACAAACTAAACACTATACCAAAACTTATATTTAATACAAATTTATGTATTAATATATATCATTTCCTTGAAAATGATATTTATTAATATATAAATTAGTATTTGATAAACGTTTTTAATATAGTTTTTTAGTTTTAAGATGGATATAATTTAAGTAAAAATAATATAGATTAGGATTTTAAAAAAATAGTTTATTTGAATATTAGTTATAAAATATTCACTAAGTTATATATTTTCAAAATTTTAGTTAAATTTTATGGCTCTTCTCTGCTCTGCGAGAAACTTCTTCTGCACTGTAGACTCATTGGATTATCAATTAAGCTATTATGCTAAGACAAAATATGCTGGAATGGTTGATCATGGGATAAATTTTCTTCCTTACTCCTTTTTGCGCGATGCTTTTCCTGGCATGTCCTTTAATGGAACTCTGAGGTGTTCTTCCCCTAGGGTTTTACCTAGTGCACCACTATGGGAGAAGCCGATCGATGTTCAGAATGCAGATCACCAAATGGAAAGCATGTGGGTTCCTGCTCATCGCCAAAATTCTAGAATGGCTAAAATGCTAGAAGGGCTCGACAATTTGGAAACAAAAAACAATGGCAATCTTGTTCCGTCTAGGCCCCCCTCTTTTCCTTACCTCTGGGTAACAAATTTAAGCCCTTAGACTACAAAAATATGGGTGAGATTTCTAAGTCTTCTCTGTATTCTCCCCCTCATCATCGTCCTTCCATTAACCCTACGAAGGTATTGAGGGAAGAATCAACACTGGATGCTTTGTGTCAAGATGATGCTATGGATATTAGAACAAGAATTTATACCCCCCCATAAAAGCGCAAAAAAAGTGGCTCAACCAACAAACAAAAAGAGAATGAAGAAAGACCAAAACCAACAGCGCAGAAGGTGTGGGGGAAGCAAGGTGTTCCTTCTAAGAATCAAATACAAAGGTCGCCTCTCAGCTCCATCGCTATCATGGACAAAAATAAACCACAAACATACTGCGGCTTCGGAGATATATATTTAGAAGGAAAAACTACTTCGGTTAAACCAGGCAGTAAATCTGAATCCAGATTTTCTGAGTATTGGCACAAAAACACCATTATTATAAGCAACACTATTAGTGATAATAGATGGGAATTATGTCAGACTCATGGGGTTTATGCATATTGGAATGGTCCAAAAACCAGAAACCCTAATCTTGGCAAATGGTTAAACTCATTCCGTTGGGCACAGGTAAGTATCTTATCCCTAACTTCGTGTTTAGTTTATCTTCATTGAAAAAATGAAGTAGATAAAATAGATCTCTTACAGTCTCCTTTATGTTTTTATAAAGGCTATAATATTAATTTCTTTCCTTGGCAGCCAAACGTTAATGAACAAATAGCCAGTTCTATGAATTTTCCCACATGGATTTCTATCCATGATCTTCTTGTAGAAATTTTACATTTGCATTTTCTGGAAAGAATAGGTTCATCCTTAGGAGATTATTTAGGATTAAATATTAAACATAATGATAAGAAAGAAGTCAAGCTATTAATTAGAATGTTTCTTGGTTCAAAGGATAAAGACAGTATCAAAATAATTACTAACAGATCGATTTACAACATTCAATACACAAAATATGAAGGACAAATAAATAACATCACTCTTCTTAATAAGAATGACAAATAGGGGACTCTAAAAATTGATTAGATACATATTCACAAGAACTCAAATTTAGAGGAATGGTTTCCCTCATTAATTTAATCTAATCAAGACCTTTTAACAAATGATAATCAAAATAACTCAAACATCAATATGGACCAGAATTGTACATTTCCAAATAAATTGAGTAGTAATAACACAAACATTGAAGAAGGTGAGATCATAGAAAATAAAGATAATCATAATAAGATAGTTCAGAATCACTACAGTGGCAAGGGGGATATGGATCAAATTCAACATACAAATCTGGTATTCAACATTGCAGATATACTAGATAAGTTACAGAACCCTCCTCTTCGAAACACTTGTATCAATAGGTCCAAGGAGATTGTCATAGAAGATGGAGAAATTGTAGAGATTTTTGACAATTTACCTCCTAATTATCAAAACTTGGCAGATACATATTCACCACAAAACAAGGAAAAGGAAGAGATAGCAAATAACAGTCGTACAATCACACCCAAGGAAAACAAGGAAGAGGAATTCATAGCGAATGAAACAAGAACTCAACAATGTGATCTATGCATGTCCCAAAATCTATTTCTCAATGATATTAAATTTAATTTGGGAATTCATGGGCAGCTCATTAATGACCTTCTTTCGATACATAATGAAATCGGTGACCAACTATTCATCTGGGATGAAGCCCACAAAGACTACCTGGATGGGACAATGGAAAAGGTAAACAACATGGATCCTAATTCGCTAGTAAGTCAACAACACACATTGGTAAATCAGATTCATTTCCATCTAGACCCCATAAATGACAAGACAATTTCCCAGGATTTAGCCCTTCTAGACTCAAACAAACGTTCCGCTGGCATTCAGACTCCATGTTTTGCCAATGATAGCTCACATATTGAAGAAAGAACAGAAAATAAGGAAAGAAATAATGACAAGGAAAAGGAGCATGAATGGTTGATAAGCCTAATTACAGGGGCGACTAAGGTATACTTAACTGAGACAACCACATAACAGATGGACACCTCCTTAAGTTCCCCAACTTTCAAAAAGCAAAACTACTTCAAATTTTGGCAAACACCTATCAATGGAAAAAAGGTATTTGAAGACACCGAAATGGATACCCTGCAGGCTACTAAGACACCATAGGGAATTAATACTGTGAACATTCCTATAGAAGTAAATTCATTCTTTTGAGTGGAATGCACAGTAATTTAAAAGAGTCAGATCAGAATTTCATGAGTGATCCTCCGTCTTGGGAAGAATTTGGGATTCAAGAACCAAAATATTGGCTTTTGTTTCAGAACTCTGACAACGATAGAAGAGGAAAAAATAATGAGGAACTCAAGAAGAATTCGAAGGAAGAAAGTCATAATCAACATTTAAGCAAAAGCATAATGGAAGAAATAAGAAATGAGGAAGAAGAAAAAGAGGATGAAGAGATAGCTATGAGCGTTATTAATGCTCAAAAACATCATGAACATTTAGGTATATTTACAAACCTGAAGGGTATAGACAAACCTAACTGTGGTAAGACCAACAAGAAAAGAGGAAGAAAGAGTCTTGTGGAACTAAGAACAACTATTGGCAAGGCTGAGAATCAAACTAAAATTAGTGACATACTGAAAGCTGGGAAGGGGAAGCTCCTTCCCACATCAATATGAAGATCACATCATGGAACAAGAAGCGCTCCTTTAAGCACAATTTGACACTCTTTGAATCAAAAATTGATCTAATACAAGAAAAAAAACTTAATAAGGAAGAAGGGGAAAAGATTAAAAAGAAATTGGGATATTGGAAATGTGAATTTACAGAATCTTTGGGAGCATCCGGGGGACTGGGTATTATTTGGGATCCCAGAAAGGTAGACTTTACTTTTACTACAGCTAGTAACAATTGGATGGCGGGTAAGATCAAAAACTTTAGAAGTAATATTCAATTCAACATAATTAACATTTATGGACCCACACCAATAGCAGAAAAACTTGTTGTTTGGATAGAGATAAGTAATTATATGAATATGGAACCCCAGTCAGTTTTTATATTGGGGGGGACTTCAATGCAATATCAACAATCAATGGAAAAATCGGTGATATTCAAACGAAATCACAAGATACAATAGATTTCAAAAATTGGATAATGGGAAACTCTCTCTTGGATATTCCAACATCATATGGATTGCATACATGGAATAATAGAAGGAAAGGATATTTCTATATTGCAGAGACTGGATAGATTCCTTATCAGAGGTGATATTTGAATAATAAACATGTCAATTACAACATCAATATTACCATTTGCTGGATCTAATCACCATCTCATACTACTCAAATTAAAGGAACAACAGAAACCAATTAGGTGTTCCTTCAAATGTGAAAACATGTGGTTCTTGGATGAAATTTTTCTGGAGAAAGTTAAATAGTGGTGGCAAGAAGAGACCTTTGAAGGATCTAGAATGTTCTGTTTTGTTGCAAAACTAAAAATATTAAAAGAAAAAATAATCAAATGGAACAAAGAAAGTTTTAAAAACATATTTAAGGAAAAGTTAGAAAATGAGGAAGATATTATAAATTTAATCACAAAAATTATATAAAAAAAAAGGAATGAAGGATGAAGAATATAATAAAGAAAAATAATTATTAAATAAACAAGAATCTATTTTAGCAAAAAAAGAAATCTTCTAGAAATAGACATCGAGAGAGACTTGGTTAAAAGCAGGAGATAGAAACACTAAATTTTTTCACACCAGTACATTAAATAGGCACAACATAAACAAAATTACTAAAATCTGAGACAAAATGGGTTTAGAGATTGAGTGTCCAAACCAAATAGCAGAAACTTTTGTCAATTACTATTCTAAAATTCTAAATAACTATGAATTCTCGGATCTCGGAGCTCAAAATGAAATGCTAAGGGAAATACCTAGAATCCTTACCGACGAAGACAATAAAAACCTCAAAAAGAGATTTACTTTAGAAGAAATCAAAGATGCCCTTTTTCACTAAATTCAGATAAATCTCCAGGATCGGATGGCTTCCAGGCTTTTTTCTTTAAAAAAAGTTGGGACATCATTGGGAAGGAGTTATGGGAAGCTATTGAAGCAACTAGGAACTCATGATCTTTATTAACAAAAATTAATAACACCTTCTTAGCACTAATTCTGAAAAAAATAGACACAGTTTTCCCTGGCGATTTCAAACCTATTGCACTTTGTAATACTATATAAAAGATTATTTCCAAAGCCCTGAAAAATAGAATTAAAAACATAATACATAAACTTATATCAGAAGAACAAACAAGTTTTGTTCCTAAAAGATCAATATATGACGGAATAAATATAATACAAGAATTGATACATTCAACACAAATAAACAAAGTCCCTTGTATGTTGATGAAATTAGATATTCGTAAAGCATATACAATAAGGTGGATTGGAGATTCTTATGTAAAACTATGCGAGCATTTGGTTTTTCTCATCAATGGGTCAATCTAATATTTAATTGTATCTCGACCCCAAAATTTTCAGTTTTAATAAATCGATCACCTGAAGACTTTTTTAATACATCAAGAGGAATCTGAAAAGGGGATCCTATTTCTCCTTTTCTTTTTATAATAATGGTTGAGGCTTTTGGGAGGGAAATTAAATTAGCACAATTAGAAAGGAGAATTATAGGGGTCAAAGTGACTGATGAGGTAGAAAATGTTACTCACCAACAATTTGCAGATGATACTATATTACCAGGAGAATCTTCGAGTACTGAGGCACACCAATTTAAAAAAATTATTAATACATACTCGAAAGCATCTGGTCAGGAAGTGAATGCAAATGAATCTAAAAATTTCTTCATTAATACTCTACCGGAATTAGAGAGAAATATTTGCAACATTATGGGATTTAACAAAGGTGAATTTCCATGTAAATATTTAAGGATTCATCTAGAAAAAGGTCAAAAAGAGGGAAAGACTTGGAAAACTATAGCATCCAAATTAGAATCAAAATTGGATTGTTGGAAAGGGAAATATCTAAATAAAGCCGACAAAGCCACAATGATCAAAGTCATCCTTTCAGCAATCCCCACTTATCAGACATCGTGCCTCCTGCTTCCCAAAGGAGTTGGAAAACAATTAAACTAGAAATTAAAGAATTTCTTTTGGAAAAGCATTGAGGATAAAAAGAAATTGGCAATGACAAAGTGGGATCATATTTGTAGACCAAAAGAATTTGGAGGTTTAGGCATTAAAAACCTTGATTGGCAGAATAAAGCTCTAGGACCTAAATTAGTGTGGAGAATGTTTCAAGAAAATGATAGTAAATAGGCAAAAATGTTATACCAAAAATATTAAAATAGTTCGGTTCCCTCAACCCTCTTTCGTATGATTAATCCGCCCAAAGACTAAAAAATTTGGAATTTTACGATGCAAAACATAGAGCTAATCATGAAATTCCTCACTTGGGACATTGGTGATGGTCAAGAGGCCCTATTTTGGGAAGACTCTTGGGATGGTCTCCCATCCCCGAATAGAGAAAACCTTTCAAACAACATTAAGAACACTCTAAAACAATGTTGGGGAACACATTTCAAAGGCTATATAGAGGAAACACAAGAGGGACGGCAATGGAAAAATGCATCGCAAACAACCTTATCCCACAAGGAACTAAGTATTTTTGAAAACTATCTACAATCAAGGAAAGTTAATCATAAAGCTAGGCATGATAGGTTGATTTGGGGTGCTTCTAAAAGCACCAAGTATAGTGTTAAGAAAGGTTATGAGACTATCATCAACTCAAGATTGGAATAAAGCATACATCCCCCTCAATCTTTGTTGGGACCCTGCTTGCCTCCCAAAGGAAAGAATCTTCCTTTGGGCGGCATTACATGATAGAATTTTAACCTCTGACAGATTCACCAAGTTAGGCTTTGAAGGTCTATCAAGATGCGTATTATGCAAATCCACATCAGAAACTGCTAGGCATCTATTATACGACTATCTTTTTGCTAATCATTGTTGGAAATGTCTTTGTAGTAAGCTAAGATGGACTTCTGCCTTCAATGAAATTTTTTTGGATTTCTCAATTTGTTGGCCTCAACATGGGTCCAAAGTGTATAACAAGATTTGGAGAATTGCACCATCTATTCTGGTATGGGAAATTTGGAAAGAACGTAACAGAAGGATATTTATAGAAACAAAGATGGATAGAGGAACACTGATCAATAAAATTGAAGCAAGTATTATAGAAGTAACTAATAATCATTTAAGGAATTCCTCTAAAGAAGAAGGATCATTCACAGATTGGGATGCAGACATTAAGAAGAATTGGAACTATTTGATCAATCCACCATTGAGGTATCCCAAAGCTAATAAGTTAGCTAGATCCCAATGTGAATGGAAACGTCCCCCAAGTGGGTGGATGAAATTGAATTTTGATGGCGCTTCATGAGGAAACCCTGGTATAGCGGGACTAGGATGCATTATTAGGAATGATTTGGGCGAATGGGTGGTTAAAAGGGCCAAACCCTTAGGCATCTCTTTAAATAACCTTGCCAAACTTGAAGCTTTAAATGATGGTCTTAAGTTAAGCTTAAGGAGAGGAATTCAAAAGTTAGTAATTGAAGGAGACTCTCAAATTATCCTAAATGCCCTTAGAAAAAGAAGTACCCCAAATTGGATCTTAAATTCTAAGCTCAAAGAGGTATTAGACCTAGTGGATAGATTTCAGGAAACAAGAATTGATCATATTTATCATGAAGGAAACAAAGAGGCGGATGTGTTAGCTAACTCTGGAGTTGATGGGGAAAGCATTACTTTGATTAAATAGTAACATAGGCCAAATACTTACAACTGACCTTCGACTTTTTTCACCTTTTAAAGCCTTGAAAAAATACAATTATTGGACGGGAAGAATGTCCATCACTCCCCCTACCTCCCTTCATACTTTACCAAAATTAAGAAGGGCCCTTTTGGTCAAATTACTCTGACAGAGTTGTCTACGAGACAAGCACAATTGAATCTTCATAGCTCTCGTTATTTCAGATATACAAACATGAATTATATAATATTATAAAATACAGATGTTATATACATTGAGATATATGTTTAAATATATAAAACCACAGACACACACACACACACACACACACACTCACTTTATACTAATATATAAACATAAATCAAATACACATATATAAATAGATACAGAGATATACCTACACACACACACACAAATATATATATATTTCAATATAATATCATACATATACTATCTCATATATAGACATTTATAGCTATAGACATAGTTATCTTTTATATAATCTTTAAGTCTCCTAATCTACTTATCATAGCAACAGGTTTAAACTTACACAGAAATAGGGAAAGAAAATATTAATATTACAATTTCACGTGACTATAGACTCCCATTTTAATCAAACTATTAGAAATTACCATATTACTCATTGGCATCCTTATACCAAGAGAACTCGACATAACTAATCTTAATATGGAGTATAGGTATTACTCAGGAATCACTAAATAAGAGACAAATGCTCATCACCTTGTAATCCTTATATTTCATCATCACTTTTAGTTACCTCTCAGAAATAGGACCTTTGATGACTAACTAACTACCTCCCACTACAGAAAATCATCGCTTGATCATATACCGAGAGTACTCTAGAAAGATCTATCTTAATCTAGTATCCTCTCAGGGTTTTTAGTCTTGGTTACCTGTTTCCTCTATTTTTGTTACGGTTTCCTATTTTCTCTGGTCTAGCCCTCCGGTATCCTCAATGTCGTTTGATTTCATACTTTGCTTCCATAATTATGGATACAACTATCTCTTTGTATCATAAATTTGAAGAGAGAACAATGGCTTTCGTTGGGCAAGTTAAGCCTGAATGATGGGGAAGCATACTAAAGAAGACTGATGATATCACTAAGCTTGCGGTTAAGAAAATAATAGGGGAAAGAGATTTGGATAATAGTAAGAGTTGGCGCACCAATGGGGATGTGATTGACATCTTCATTGCCATTGCATTTTGGGCTAGGATCAAGCATTGACATATTAAGAATCTTTGCATTACCCTGTTTGAAGACATATGGTTGAAAAGACTTGACAATGTGGTCGAGAACATCAATTACCAAATGGAAATTCCTCACCCTGAGGATTATATGTCTTGGCCTGTGGGTAGTCTGAAATTCAGCAAGGTTCAAAAATGGCCAATACTTTATATCAAAGATGAAGAGGCTTTTAACAAGCTGTGGCTAGAGATGGAAAAGTATCTACACTTCCTTCTGAGGCGGCACTATATTATTGAAGATGATAGTGACTGGGCTAAGGATTTTTTCACTTGGGTGGGGGCAGAGATGCCTCCTTCTGTGGTACTTAAGGACCGTAAATGCTACATGGTTCACCTTCCCTTTCTTTGCAAAACCACTAGACCTAAGCTAGCTAAGCGATCTAGAGTGGCAACAGAGGAAGCCCTTAAGGATCTTGATGAAGAATCAGACGAAGACATTATAGTCATAGAGCCCCGCTTCACGAAACTTTGAATGGGTGATTGTTTGCAATTTTTTGGGGATCTTCTGGATGGTTAGTTTTTTTCTTAGGATCTCTGGTTAGCATACCTTTACATATTTAATCTTTTGGATTAAAGTATAAGCATCATTAGATATGATACTGTCTATATCAACCTTTATCTAGCCCTCTAGTGTAGCAGCAGTCCCTCAAGGTTAGCTTCCTGTCTAAGTTTATAACATACCCTTGGATAGACTGATTATGGATAGCTTTAAAGGCTTTACTAGTAACTGGAAAACTATATATGGCATGTAATTACTTTAGTGGATAATATAAGTAAAGGTTACTATAAAATGGCTTCAAAGCAATTTGTAACAGAGTTGATCAAATTTTCTATTTTTAAACAAACAAGAACATATTTAACCTAATTTTAGCCTAAGACGTTAAGTAGATACTTTTTATCTTTATCAAATCGCTAACGGGCATGGCATGCAATCATGGCGAACTTAGGGGAGGCTCTTTTTTAATAAATACAAGCAATTTTCTGAATGATATTCATATATTCTTTTTAAGTTTTAATTTGGGAAAGGAAATGTTAGCATTCTTAGTGCGCCTTTGGCGCGCCTTTTAGAGAATCTTCAATATACTATTTAGACAACATTTAATCTTAGTAGTGGTCTAATAGCCACAACTACCCAACTGACCTACAATTCAATTTTGGAATGTGGAAGAGAAATCGTTTCCTTTTCCCATGCCTTATATATATCCTTGTCTTCGTGTCCATTCTTTTATCTTGCCCCAGCCTCCATTAGAATGTCTACCCCAATCAAACTTATCTGCATGAGGAACCAAACTGCTTTTGCAGGAAACGTCATGACCAAACACCTCAAAATTGTAATGTTAGACAATCACTCTATCAGTCTCAGAGTTGTTTACCACATTCTTAGGCCAGAATTCCTCAATAACGATGACAGGTATAGAGTTTATACCGACACCACATTAATGTTCATTGCAATTATGCTTCATTGGGGTAGCGAGAAACATGATATCAGAAGGCTCTGTAATAGAATTTTCAAACGTAGATTTCTTGGCAACCTGGATAAGACTCTACAAAATGTTAAAGAGGATTTATCCATTTCCCAGCCCCGATTCCTTGACACACCTATAATTAATGGGAGACCTGTTCCTACTAAACCAATTGTATTATTTGATGATCTTAATGTTTCTAATGAAAGAGAACCTATCATCAACCAGAATATTGATTTCTTAATGATATATATGCACATTAAGAAACCAATTTTGGATAATTGGTTCTATGATTACTGGCACATAGATGCGGTGGGTGACATCGATATGGATTGTTTTAGTGAATCTGACTCAGAGAATCTTGTTGAAATTTGGCTAGAAGAAGGGGGCCACAAAGAGAATAAGAAACAAAGAGTTTATGACTCTGCGGGATCTAGATCCCAAACAAGGAATTAATTCCTTGCTTTGGCATCTTTGTACTAAATCAATGTTTATATACTGATTCTAGATCTAGACTTTTATTCTTTTTTGCTATAATTGATTAGGCATTAACACTGGATGCATATGCTCCAACGATAAATATATATATATATATATAGAGAGAGAGAGAGAGAGAGAGGTTATATCTTTCTTATATCGGTACTTATAACTGTGTAATGTCTATGGTCATATCTTCAACCACACTTGGATTGGTATGATACTAGAATTTTCCTTATTTAGTTTCACTGACTAGATTCCTGAAGTTTGTCTAAATAAATTACACGTTTAACCTTTCCCCCTCTGCAGTTTAGGTAAGGATCATCCCTTTTTAAGGTTTTAGGTCTTGTTTAAATCTAATTGGCTTCGCTGTATTTTTTACTAACCTTTATTTTCTGTCTTTCGATGATTGTTTTTAGGTCTTTATCACAGAAGTTGTTAAGTGCTCACTTTAAGATACGATTTTTAGTTCTTCGAGTTTCTTTTATTTCTTGGGTTGTTCCATTCAGTTGATTTCTTTTATATTTTTTCTCTTCAACATAAATGTAGATGTTAGCTTTCATTTACCAGAGGTTGTAAATTTGTGGAATCTCTTATCTTGAAGTCTACACAGAAAATGCTCTGTGTAGACTTTAGGATAAGAGGCTACAACACAGCTCTTATAAGTAACTCCTCAATAGTCTCAGGCTATAAGCAACTCCTCTATAGCCTCAGGCTATAAGCAACTCCTCAATAGCCTCAGGCTTGGTAAGATAATCCTTCCCGTCTTATCCGTCTTCTTGTTTACTAATTTGGCTTAACATTGCTTCTTTTAGATTAATTTTTCTCTAGTTATAGTTTTTTAGGATATTTTAATACATCTTGAGATGTCTAGTATTCAATTTTTTATTTTTATATATAGTTATAAATATATTTATAGGTATAAATATATATATGAATATATATTAACATATATATTAATGATCATATATATATATATATATATATATATATATATATATATATATATTCTCAGATACAAATATTTTCACATACAAATCTGTAGTTAGACAATTTATTGTTTTTTTTTATATTCATTACCTGAAATATTCTCTTTCATAGACTTCTCTAGCTGTTTATTTAATTAAATTAGTAGGCAGAAACAGAAAGCATATAAGATAACTGATTTAAGAATGAGACAAAGCACTCCCAATTTGATGAAACTAATGAAGGGCATCGCAAATCTAATTTCTTTTTTCTTTACCATTATAAAGAGTGGAAAATGAGGAAACAACAAGCTTAGCTTAAGGAAAGAATAACAATTTTTTTAGAAAAGTTAAATGGGAATCAGATAAAGGCTCTTCTATAATGAATTATGAATTTAAGGTTACAAAATAAACTAACCAAAGGCATATTTACTCTTTTGAGCAATTGTAATATGACTAACTAATTTAAAATTGCTTAGATATGTTTTTCTTTAGTGGTGATTAATGTGCAGGAAATAGATAATGGAAATCAGATACAAAGATTGCAATAAACGACAAGGAACGATGGAATAAGCTCGAAGTCCGTAATCTAGGACGTTCACACATACAATTATTACATGTAATTTTATGTATCATCATTCGAGAAAGTGATTAAGGGATTGCTCCTAAAAAGTTACGTAAATGAAGGTATGCCTTCATAATATTGTGTAATTGAGGGAAAAATCTCATAAATTATACTTTGTACTTAGTAATTTGGACCTTGGGTCCCGGGCAAGATTGGAGGTTTTCTTCTCCATTCTTTCCTACCAGTGCCCACAGTGAATGGAGACATTTGTAATTAATTATTTTAATATGATATACGGGCTTCAGCCTTTTATCGATAAAAAAAATAAAAAAAATAAGTTTATATTATTTTAGTTTATTTTATCTTTTTCTTTTAAGTAGTTTTAATTTATTTATTTGCTAATTTGATATATTTAAATTAAAACGAGAAGTGTGAGCTTTTATTTTAATGATCAAATATATCAAATTTATATTTATTAAAATAATAATTAATAAATAAGTAATTAAAGCCTTAAGGGGAATTTTCTTTATTGCATGTTTATATTGTGGTAGTAATAATTATTTGTCACAATTATAAGACAACTAGTTATTAATTATTGTAAGCGCAATTTGGAGAGTTATTTTCTAGGAGTCAAGCTCTGGATTATGTTGCACCTTTCTAGAGTGGACTATCAGTTGGTTGCTTGTTCTATGCTCATTCAGAGGAGGCTCTTATTGTTCACTATCAGTTTTGGGCAGTTTAGGGGTTGTTCACAACACTTGGGGCCTATTTTGAGTTACTTTGGAGTTACAGTTTAGTTGTCATCAGTTTTGGAGATCTTTTGGAGCACTTATACCTCATTTTCCAGCAGTTATATCCCTGATTTGGTGGGATTTGTCTTCATATCCGACCCCCATAGATTTTGCATGTTTTTGGGAGATGAGCAGTTCTAGGGCAGTTTTGGGAGGCATTCCAATTGTGCATGGCTTGGAGGAGTTCAGGGATTAGTTACACTTCAGCTTCCAGCAGTTTTACTCCTATTTTTATGGGGTTTTCTCTTGCATCCGACCCTTTCTGATCTATGGCCTATATTATTGTATTTTCACCTCATTTTTGGGGACCTACTTTTTGGCTCACATGTTTTGCACATTGCAGACTTGTGAGTAGATTGTAAGGGCATTTTGTAGCAGAAATTTTACAGCATTGATTATATTGATACAACGATTTCTTCTCATTGGTTTGAAGTGCAATATTGTGGATTTTCTTACTTTTACGTTGTGTTATCCTTCACTTAAGCTATATTCCTTGTTGTGTATTCAAATCTTGATACTTGTTATTACAAGTCTTTTCTTGTGTGTCCTAGTTCTTTGCAGAAAATTGGTGAAACCTAGTTTCCCTTTCAAAGCGAAAGATTTCAGATCCTTGCATAGAATCATTGTTGTAGTTGTATGTTTGTCTGAGTATTGAGAGCCATCAATATTTTTGTGATTCATGTTGATTCATTCAAAGTTACATAAAAATTGTTTGGTGTATCACCTCATTTAGTTTCTTAGGTATTCATATTATCCTCCTACCCTTTTCCCACATACACATTTAGTTTTAGGTGAGCACTACCTAGGAACCGACCTATCTTTCAAAGATTCTTCTCTCGTTTTAGGAAAACCCACCACTCGAGAAAGTTTTCATGTTTCAACAGGATAGCTAAATTTCATTATCAAAGCTAAAGGCGTAATCCTGATTGCCAACAACAACATATTTAAAGGATAAGTATATTGGGAGTTATTATTATTTTAGTGGCCGAATTATTATTTAATCATTAAATAGCTTATTATAAATTTATAATTTAACTTTCTAATTTCACTTAACTTGAGGGTTCAGTCATCATTGGAAGGTGCCATTTATCCAATTAATTCATTGAAGCCTAAGCTAAAGTATTAATTAAAGTATTGGAGTAAATGAATTATTAAAAGGAAAAGTATATCTATTTATCCCACATTGGCTGTAAAAGTGCGAGAGTTCTCACACAAAAGTTATAAAGGACTCCCATGAGTTCTTTTTCATCATGCTATTGACATTTTCTTTTGATGAATTTGGTGATTGGGCTGAGCCTAGGGTTTGAGCAATTGGAAGATGGAAGAATTGGGAATTCTTCAAGGGTTTTGCACTTGGAATTGGTTGATCTCTGCCAATAAATTGTGCTAGCGATAATCTCATTCAGAGATTATGAAAGTGTTTAATTCGGTGATTGAATTGTGAAGAAGATTCAAAGTTCCATCTCAGATTTATTTGCAAGGATAAAGGACAGTATCTTGTGCAGATTGTAGTTGTTTAGAGGTTGGTGTTTGTGGTTTAGAGTGTCGTCATCCATCTAAAAAGCAACGACAATCATGTTTTAGTGAGCTATGTCCCAATTTTGGTGCTCACCAAAGACTGCGATCAGATTCCAGGTTTCTTCATTAGCATTTGATTAATTCTAACTTGCACGTTTTGCAAAAATTATTTTGTTTGTCAATCACTAAGGGTCTGAAATAAAAATAAAAATTCATTTGCAGTAGTATATACTTCAAAATTTGTATTTTCTGAGTCATGTATTGCAAGTGTTTGAAAAAATGTCAATGTCCTATATGATGCAAATTTGATGTGTTTGGCCTATCATATGTTATATATATTTGGTTTGCAATTCATTTATGGTACTTTTCAGGTTGTATGCAACTTGTTTGACAATATTCCTTGAGTAGAACAATCATCTTTCTCCATCATTTAGCAAGGGATATTACACGATCACTCTAGCAGAGATCGATCCAGAATCTGAGTGGCTCACTGAGTCTACCGATCCTATCTTCACTGAGGACCATGAGGGGGTTGACCAAGCAGATAGAGAGGCTGAGGCTATGGCTATGACAGAGGAGGATAGAGCATGATCAGCTGCCTGTGTAACTGATGTTGATTAGAGTGGCACCTTATAGGCAGAGACTATGGTTGCTCAGTCATCCATGACCTACCTTAGATGCCTTTGTAGGAGGAACACAGACTACTCTGAGGCTAAGGTTGAGGCTGAGCCAGAGCCATAGATTGTTTTTGTTTACACATATGTTTGGGAACATTGATGTCATGGATTTCATGGATTTTATATACATTTGACAATATTTATAATTATGCATATCTATGTTTTCAATTTCCTTGAGCTACAATTTATGTTTGTACTTATGTGGTGGATGTATGTGATCAAATTAACTTCTATTTGATGATGTTATAGTGTCTTTAAGATTTATTCAATAATGGGTGCTTGAAACAAGTTTTAAATCATAAAAAATCTTTGTTTTTTCATTTTGTCGAGTCATAGTTGAGTCATCGGTGAGTCATGGGTCGAGTTGACCTTGCTGAGTCATAGTTGAGTCATCGGCGAGTCATGGGTCGAGTAGACCTTGCCAAGTCATAGCTGAGTCATCGGCGAGTCATGGGTCGAGTCGACCTTGCCGAGTCATAGGCGAGTCTGAATCATGGAACTCTGATTGAATGCCTTGAATTCACCTCTAACTCAAATGTTTTCTCATTTAGTTGGCTCATTAACTTTGTATTCATCAACACAAATTCATACAAGAGAACAAATCAATGAAATGCCAAAACGTTATGATTAAGCAAGTAAACTCAAAAGCTTTATTTAGAGCATTCAGATGTTAGACATCTTGCTCTTATCTATCAAGTAAAAAGATTATGATTGTTTACATTGCTTAATTCAGTGCTTGTTTGAACATTGTTGACAATGTGAAAGTCTAGTTTATTTAGATTACCTCTTGCGAATATGATAGTGATGCATCATTTACAAACGTTTCTCCAATTAAAATCATTCTCTGTTCCAAAGTTCACATATGTCGTTTCTTCTCTTTAATTTTATCCTCTTTTTGCAGAATTTGAGCCTTCATGCACGAAAAGAGGATTAACAAATTGAGCTTCAAGATAATACAAACATTAGAGCTTTGAAAGAAACAATATGAAACAGAACAATAGTTGCTAGATTGACAAATCTCTCCTGATCGTTTATCTTTGGAAGCCTGAATATCAAGGAAGAGGATCTCACTTGTAATTGAATGACATCTGGATTATTGGCAGCTTGTTCAGACATACATTTTACTGAACTGGTAGATAATGCAATGTCATTAGCAAGCATTTTCAATAGTTCTCTTAACAGGCCCATTTTTTTTGCCATGGTTGTGCCAGTCTACATTCCAGGGAGCTACTATTAAGATACTAGACCTAATTTTATAGAATCCTAGATGAATTAGTAGTCTTTTCTATAGTAAATGCAATTTAAACAACCGTATTTTATTAACTTAGAATTATAGACTTTTCATTACATAAAATTGAAATATGCAGGATTGGCAGGAATCCCTAGCTAGCTTCACATGTCACTTCTAGAATAAACTAAATATAAAAAATATAGGCATTACAAAAGATATAACATCCATAAGCCAACAGATATATATTATATACATTACTACAAGGGGCGAAATTGAGAGCACATCATTGAATCTTAGGCCATGTGAATGGAGCCCTAGATCTCACTCTGTTTTCAGCCTACAAGAATTAACACAATGAAGCAACAGATTCAGCTAACTTAATATGGAATTTTCAAGACTTTCTAAGTTTCTAAAACCCCACATGCACCTGACACCTACAAAGAACTAAGAAAACCATTTCTTGAATACTTTTAGAAAGGAGAGAAAAAACCATGGAAGACATTTAAGCAGCGAAAATTTCCAAAATTATCATCATTGAATGCTCAAATTTGACCGTGGGTTGGGGTGCTGGGGATACAACAACTATTTTTTTTAACATTCCCAGAAGTATGTGGAAACTCGATAAATTTTAGTATTTAGTGCCTAATTCAGCATGTAAACATCCCTGTTTTGATATATAAAAAGTTGATTCTTCTTTGAATATGAATAATGTCCCATTGTGAGACCTACATTAGACTATTATAGTTTTACTATTTTGTTTTCATGCTTTTAGTAGTTTATGCTTTGACATACCTTGATTATCAGAGACTGTTTATACATTTGAGGATCAGTGGAATCCCGTGTTATATATTTAGCACCTAAGTTTGTAATCAGGGTACTTTTGAGATGCTTTATGTTCTGATTCAGTTTCAGCTTATGTTGATGTCTTATATGGACTTACATGTATGAATATAATATGATGAAATTGGTTTAGGAAACCGATGCTAGGATATTTTAGTTCTGATGCAATGTGGTTTATATACGTTATGTTATGTTTCATATCATGTTGTTTTGGATCTACTGATGTGTGCATTGAGTGTGCAGGAAAAGTTGACCATGGATCTAAATCGGGGACCTAGTTCTGGAACCTATGTAAATACCCATGCTTTCCAAGGTCCTGTCTATATAAAGAGATATGGACCTCATTGTTATGTGTTTATTTTGTTAACATGGTTTTCATGTGTGTTATTAAATTAGTAAATGTTTATGTGATTAAGTCATGTCTATTGTTTTCATTTAATGTGCCAAGTTTGGTAATTGTTGTAATTTAATTATTGACATGGCTAGTAAAAGAGAAACCAAGGTTAGTCAAGGGTTAACTAAGGCCATCTAGGAGTAGTACCCAAGCTTACCCCAGGGTTAGAAGTTTCTAGAATTCCTTTGACTTAGAAATCCGTAGGTTAACTTCAGGGTGAGTTTTAGAGGGTCTTTTGGGCTCCTAGGGGGTAACCGG
>MU228261.1:36834-51527 GCA_018584345.1 Thuja plicata
TAGGGGGTAACCGGGGTCAGTTTTAGTCACCCAACTTGGTACCCTATGGGTTAGGGGTCATTTTCTGTCATTAATGAGCCTCTAAACTCATTTATTACTCCCTTTAAGTGTCATTTTCAACTTTGAGAGAATTTAGAAGAGGAGTGTGACTTTGGTTAACCTCACTCTCTCTTCTACCCAAGTTTCATTAGACTTCACCCTTGGAGAGTTAGGATGTGGTTTAGTTTAGGATTGGTTAGAGTTACCTCACCCTTGGGTTAAACCTTCCTCATGTTGGAGGTTTGCCTATTTAGGGAAGATTTTAGGATGAGTTGAGTGTTCACCCACTCTTTACCCTTAGAGACAGAATTCAGTTTGAAGGAGCTTTTGGAGAAGGAGCTTAGGAAGGATAGCTCAACACCATTCCTCTTCACACCTTAGTTTGGATTAAGGTTGGATTTATTTAAAATTTATTGTTGTGGTTATGTGTGTTCTTGAGCTCAAGGACTCCATTAATGGAGTCTTATGGTTTTGAAGCTTTTATTTTTTGTTGGAAATTTCTTTATTTGTTTCTCAATGTCTTTACTTTGTGTTTGATTTCGAATGGGTCTTCAAGGTACACTCACCCTTGGGAGGGTAGAGTAGCCTTCGAGGGGTAGATGGAAATGATTCCTGTTAAGTGTAGAGTCTCCCATGTGAGGAGGGAAAAACTTGGGGTAACATGATCCTCATGAAGCCAAGGTGGGCCTGAGGGCCAGGAGGTATAAGGAGGTTATTCAGGACAGCATCTTGTAAAGATGGTCCTTATCAAGTCCATGTGAGGCTTGTGTATTTTATGTGTATTCTTGGCTTTCTCCTTCAGTGAGGTCTACCACTAGCCCCGTTTTAGGATGGTCTCTTGGAGACCTATCCTTTTGTGCAACCTTGTATGGGAAGTTTTCTGGTTATGTGATTTCTATATTTATGCATGATTGATAGTTGAGTATTGCATGCATGTTTGTATCCCATTCCATGTTTGGATCCCCAAGCTCAGGGGTGGCTTTGTAAAGGCCTAGGTTGGGAGGTGAGCCTCCATGGTCAACCTCATCTTTTTCCAGGTACCTGATGGTTATCGAAGATGCATGATACCTTTATGTGAAGATGGGTATGACTGAAAAATGTTCATTTGTAACCTCATGTATTAAAAAGATTTTAAAACTTTTGAAGGTGGTTTTCCTATGGTTTTGTAACCTATATTGTTTTAAGGTATTCATTATTGCAAATTGGTTTCATGGCGAGTATCCTTTCACTTAGGGTTTTCCGTGAATATGTAGTTGTATTAAGACCATTATGTTTGTAATCTTTTTTTTATTGTAAAAATTGAGTTGCCTTATAAATTTATTTTATCCAAAATAAGAAATGGAGTTTCTAAGAAATTGTAAACTTTTCTTTATTGTGTTATGTAAAGGGATTTGCATTCCTAAGGTTTTATGGAAAATTCTAGTTTTTATAGTTTTATCAGATTTCTAATTATTATAAAGTCATTGCTTATTCAAATAAACTTCGCATTTATACGACTATGATTAGATAAGAATTTCATTGGTTGGAAGGGAGATTGCAAGTTTGTAATTTTAGAGATTTAAATTATTATATGTGTTCTTGAGATAAATATTTTATCAATTTCTTTTCTTAGGAAAATTCTGGAAAAATCTTCAAAAAATAAATTGTTTAAAATAAAAATGTTTTTCCACCAGGTTGTGGAGAATAAACTATAGACTCTTATGGTTAAATAAAATAAAAAAAATATCTATGGGATATACCCACTGTTTTAGAAAATACAGTCATGAATGACACCAGTAAATTACTCTTCTTTTTATTATTATATATTTGTTTAATTCTTGAATTTAACTTGTTAATATATATGTATTTATTTGAGTAAAATACTATTATACTGTTTTTTTTTAAAAAAAGAGAAACAAAAAAATAAAATGGCAAATTATTTTAAGTGTTGGGCGCTGTTGACAGTCGTTTTGTTTTATATAAAAAAAAAAATTCAAATTTTGGGGAGGGTCGAAACCCCCCCATAGCCCGCAACTCGTACGATGGGGGTCGCGCAGCGCGTGGGCCGCCCACTGAATATACAGTGGGGCGGAGCCGCTGCTGGCCGACACTCCCCCCTTTCCTCTTCCCCGCCAGGCGATGGTGCCGCCGCTTGCGGCCACCACTGCGCCGCTCCCCACTGTTTCCTCCGCCCTGCATTTGGAATAAACCGCCACACCTTACCTCCTCTGCCGCCGGTTAACCCTCCGCCGCCGCCTGTGTAGCATGTCGGCCGCCATTCTTGACCTTGATAAGATTTAGGGTTTAAAAAAAATTCCTTTTAATTATTGTATCGCTTTTCTTTATATAATTTTAACATGGCGATTTTAGATTAGAGTTTTCAATTAAATTTGATTCGCATATTAGATTTGGTTTGAACGTTAAATTTGATTTGCATATTAGATTTAGTTTAGGGATTAAATTTAATATGTATAGATATTAAATTTTTGATTAAATTAGATTTTTATTTTGTATTTACCTTTAGATTATAGTTAAATTTTCATAATAGTTTAAAGTTAAAATTTATCTTTTAAATTCTTATGGGGAAAAATATTTATTAATATTTAAATGCTATATTAAAGGTATTTTGACTTTTAAACCTTTCATTTTAACCTAGTTGCCCGACAGCGTTATTTATTGTTTAAGAGGTAGAGATGACCCTTTATCATCCTTCGAGCCTATCCAGGTGTCTACTCTTGGTTGTTGACCAAACTCGTGCATAGTTGACTTTTGGTCAACCATGGTCAAACCTTGACCGATTATCTTAATTTTCATACCAGGTGACCCCTGTACTCTCTGGACCCTAAGATTCTAGTTTCATGCCTTTCGGAGACAGTTGACTTTTTGGTCAACATCGGTTGACTTTTTGGTCAACAGCCTCAATTTGTGTGCCTATGACCTCTATAGAACTTAGTAGCCCCTAGTAATGTCCCTTCTCTTATTTTGGAGTACGGTTGACTTTTGGTCAACTCTAGTTGACTTTTAGTCAACTATTCTCATTTTGCGTGTTCGAGCCTCCCTTAGGATCTAGCAAACCCTAGTGCTTACCATTCTCTTATTTCAGAGTATAGCTGACTTTTGGTCAACTCTAGTTGACTTGGTCAACTCTAGTTGACTTTTGGTCAAACTGCCTCAATTTGCATGTAGATCAAGTTTGGAGCTTTAGGCACCCTTTAGGATAGCTCTGAAAGCTATTCCTCTCCTTGTAACCTTTCTGGTTTCGTTTATCCCTTTGCACCATTTTGCATACACATGTTACCCTTGTGATAGTTTTGTTATCCCTTTTAGTGCGTTATTAAAGATTTTTGTTTGTGTGTTTTTGCCCAACTTTTGGGCATGACACCCATTTCTTGAGTATTCCAATATTTAGCTTACTTTTCTTTGTCAAGTATCTCTTAAGCTCTATTGATCCTTTCCGATTTGCAAATTTCTGGCCCCACAAAAATCAACGCTGGTGATTGCATAGAACAACTTTCTGCTCTTGAGAGGAATTCATAAGCATGAAACTTATGAGTATCATTTGAACCTTCTGGTTATCATTTCAATTGTTTAAGCATATTGAAACCTCCTGACTTGTTTGTGCCCAACAATCATATGACTGTTAAATTTCTAGACATCACTTAAATTTTTATCTATATTTGCTTCCTAAGTCATACATCACCATATTAGCCTATTCGGGTATGCCTATTGCACTGGGCGTGATTTTGATCTAGGACCAATACAGGTGCAGTCCTCGATTGACCCAGGGTACTACTCAGGTGCATGGGCGGTACCCTGGAAAAACCTAGGCCGCACCCAGGCATCCTAGTGCTATGTGCAACCAAAAAAGACCTCTACAACTTAAAAAACTACATTTCAAAATAAAAAATGCACCCCCTAACACAAAACAACATTCTCACGATTTTTTTATTTATCTCCAAGCTGGTTTTGAAGGTTGCTGCATTTTTTTCGAACGTGAAGGCTACAAAGGAATAAGACACGCACCAAAGGCTTAGGAATCATTGGAGAATGAAGGTGAGTAAATCTTCCTCTTTTTTCATTTTTTTTGTTTTTATATAAAGAAGTTTTGAATATGTTTTTGAACTTTTTATATATAATAAGTGGTTGTAACACCAAATTTTAGAAAAAGAAAATCAATAATATTTTCCATTCTAGGTTCATTATTCATGCATAATGGATGGAATTAGAAGCTCTAGTTCAGTAGCTCGAGGCCAAAATGAAGAGAGTCCTTCAAGTTCACCACTTTGGCATTATAAAACAATAATTAAGCAAATGTTTGGTGGTGGGAGTTTTCTTTGGCACTGTAACCATTGCAACAAAGAGCACACAAGCTCATATTGTCATGTGAAAGGTCATTTATATGCCATCCATGGGTAGGAACTAAAAGCTTGTTGGCATCCAGATGTGTAATGTCCCCGTCATGGACCTTAAACAAATAGAGAGGATAAACAATTAAAACATACTATTAAAAGAACAAACGTACAAAGGTTTATTATATTAACTATGTTCGGTGAATATTTTGCAACCAATAATTTGAAGATCAGTTACAAAGTCATGTTTTCATTAAGGGAAGGCTCCCCCTATCTAATGTTACTAAAAACAACTAAAACTAAGCTAAAATTGTACACTAGGCTGATTGCAGGGCGTTACATTCACCATACTCTCTTCTTTTCAGAGTAGGCATTCTTTTGTCGTATTCTCTTGCTTCAGAATACACAATTCTTTCTAACAATGATCTCTTAAATACAATTGAGCAAAGTAAAAACAAGAAGCTCGTGAAAGCCCAAAGCCTTTCCACAGCCCCTTCTGTGAATTCAGAAACAAAAGTGAAACACTCGTGCACCTCAAAGTCTCCAACATGTACTTCAGGAAACCATTGGGGTTTTAGTCCCTCTACTGATAAATCTGGTTAGGGGCACAAATATCCAAAAGAGCAATAAACAACATATCTCCTTTATTTTCCTCAACCTAGATTTATAACCTTTTGTGGATCTTTTTGGGGAACTATTATAAAATCACTTTTTTAAATACTAATTTATTTTTTCTCATAAAATGACACTATAATATTTTATTTTAAATTTATTTCTTGGCACCTAACAAAGTCAATTAAAATAAAATATTCTTATAAATATAATTAGTTGAATACAAATTGTCCAAAAATATTAATTAAACAACTTAATTGAAATAATTACATTATTTCTTCTCTGGAATCTTGGGATGTGAAATGAGGACATTGCACATCATCACCTACCTCTACTCTTTTACCCCTAAGTCTTCTCAAAACCTTTTTATTGAAAATCACATCTTTGGTTTCTATCCATCTAACACCCTACAACAACAACAATGACATTAGTAGATAAGCATGACACCATGCAGAAAGTTGTCTTAAGCTTTAGATGAAAGCTAGTGCACCTTGCAAACTGTATTTGTTTCCACTTCTTGTCCTTTCCCTTTCTAACGATACTAGAAATTATGGTCACCATTCTTTTGGCATTTGAAACACTTGATATTGATCAATTCTTTCTTCCCTTGCTAAGAAAATTTGAGACCTCCCTTCCTTTTTGACTCTTAGATTCTTTCTTGCCATCTTTCCCCACCTTCCAAATGAAGCTTGACTCTAACTATCTTCCATTCTAACTAAATTAGATTCAAATATGGTTTCTTCCTAGATGAAATCATCCCAAAACTTCTCAACGGTAGTAAAATTTTCACAAGTAAAACCACCCTAAACAAACAAGTCCCAAGATAGAGAGAACCCATTGAAGGCTATGTGAGCCCACCATTCATCTCCCATTTTTGCCCCAATTACAACAAGCTAATCATGCAGTTAAGTGATCTTCATTAAGAAAGTGACTATGATGTCTAAATCACTAATACACGTGGCACTTAGCTATCCTTAAGCAAATGTTCACACTATTATCAAAACATCTCGAGGCATCATACATCTTGTTTGCAATTCCCTTCCTTGCAATGTTAGGGATCAAATGATCTTTCCCTAAATCCGGTATGATACACTTTCTCTTGATCATTTGCTTGTTATGATTAGCCAACTAGATAATGCAAATAGAAGGTGCGACCTTCATTTCCACATGGTCTCAAAGATCAACGTCTTCTAGTAGCATTTGCAATCTGTAATTGCAAGATGTAAAGTTGGAAGTGCCATTTAGGCTGTCCCACAATTTGAGGCCAATACTAATCACATTTGCAACCACTTGAGCATACTGAAATTAAACAGATTAGCTGGAAAAAATAAGATCATAAACCAATTAAAAGTAAAAATCAATACCACTCAATGAAGCACCGAGAGTACCACACCTCGAAACCTTCCATGAGTCAAGAATTCTTTAATCACTGAAGTAAAGCACTAAATCAGCTACCTCTAACAAACAACAACATATTCTTGATGCAAGAACATCCTTGGGTCGTTGGCAATCTTGCATCACCCAAAAATATTTCCTTTCAGTTTGTTCTTAGTTTTGTTTCAGTTAGCGAGCTCTGTGTTTTTAGTGGCGCACCTTGATTTTGGATCATTTTCTGTTGCGGACCTCAGTGTATGTTCTGGACATCATATTGTACTTGTGTCTAAGATCGCACCTCAATTTGATACTTTACAGTGGAGTTATCTTGGGTTTATGCTCAGGCATATGTGTTCTTCATGTTCTAATGGTCAGTTGGAGTTTTCCAATCTTGCGAAGCAATTTCCCGATCGGCAAAGCTTTGTGGCTCATATCATGATGATCTTTGGTCTTTGGCCAACGTTTCTCTTGGATCACGCGTCATTTCTACATCTTGGTATCAAGATCCTTAAGATTTGGGTCCTGACCTATATTTTTGTATTACGTTTCCCTGTTCTTGGAAAATGTGATAGATCTTGGCCGACATGTGTTGTGAAGGCTCTATATATTGAGGCATTTGATCTTTGTTGAGGCAGTAGTGGTAGCTCTCAGCAGGATAACCTTTGGAAGGTTAATTCTAGGGTTTAGATATGGATTTTCTGTTGTAATTAGGTATGTTTGCCGAAAGTATGTAAACTGCATGTTGCGAGCCAATTTGATGCAAATTCTTGAACCCGTGATAATGTGAATGTGGGATTTTTCATGTTCTAGTTCTTTGTTGAGTTCTTATTGATCTTGAGTTGTTGATTTCCACTATGTTGACTCGGGTTGCATGGTTTGGACCATCTCCATTGGGGAAACTCCTACCATGACTGCGTCAATTCCATTCATGGAACTGGAAGATCTCAGTCACTATGCTCTATAGCATGTTAAAATTAGGACCATAGTATGCAAATTCAACACTTAGAGATTGACCTAAATTGTCTAATAGATATCCCCAAAATTCTCTCTATGAGTTTATATCCATTAATACAATCAGCTAAAACATCACATACTTATAGTCAATTTGGAAGGAGAAGTTCTATGAAATTCCCTAACGTTCCTAAACATCCTTCCCCATGAATGCAACATAATCAATGATAAGAAAAAAAGTGACCATGAAGCTAAAGAATCCTCACCCTCTACAGAAAGAGGCGAAGGGTAGCCCAATAAGGAGCAACTAAAATGGAAAAAAAATGGATCCTCCTACTTTGGTTGACAAAAAATTAGTGGCATGATCAAATAGATGGCACAAATGGCATGAATCTAGGTTCATTGCACACACTTGATTATAAAAGTCATGTCTAGAAATGTCACAAGGCTCACATATCCCAGTAAAAGATTGACCATGACAATGATTTTGCAATCTGTTGCCATTGTTGAGGCTTGGTGTTTTGAATAAGTGAATGTTGGTAGAATTGGTTTACTAGAAAACTTGAACCAATTCTAATTATGCATTATGTACTTATGAAAATGTCAAAGTGTGGATGTTTCTATTTTGTAGAACCACCTTTTGATTAGAATAAAGTAAAAATGGGATTGACATCCATCTTGTCATCTGTATTAAATTTTTCAACTTGGACAAGAATTTCCTTGGTCTTTTCCATTTTCTACATATCTCTCTATGCAGTTGTGAGAACTTAAATTAATAGATCAATGAAAGCAAAGTTTCAAAAAGAAGTTGGTTTATTTGTAAGGATTTTAGTATATGATCAGATCACAAGTGATAATGATGAGATGCATCCATTCTGGTGATGTTTTGGGGAGAAAGAAG
This sequence comes from Thuja plicata, assembly GCA_018584345.1. Taxonomy (NCBI): domain Eukaryota; kingdom Viridiplantae; phylum Streptophyta; class Pinopsida; order Cupressales; family Cupressaceae; genus Thuja; species Thuja plicata. The sequence goes on from MU228261.1 coordinate 45,040, forward strand.
CTCATTATGGGCTCAATGCTCTTAGCCAAAAGGATTTCCCCGACATCTGATTAATTTGGGTTAATTTTCTCTAAAGCACTAAAAGAGTTGCGAAACATCAAGACCTGGCTATGATTTTAAACCAAGGTACCTATTCCTTTACATATACTGGTTCCAAACCTGTTAAAGGTTGTTCCTAAGTGATTTTCTTTATTAAGTGTTTCTTCTCTTCATTGGGGAAACGAAAGTTCTTGGACTCACAACACTAGCATTCTACTCAATGTTCCTTGTCTGTGTAGCTCCAACATTTATCATATTTGTGGCCTCAGATTCGCTGGAGTATCATGAATTTTATGAAGTTGATTTCTCAACCTATATGGCAATCTGGTTTTCTCTGCACTCATTTTCAGTCTTTTATGACTGATAATTAATTAATGGTCTTGACAAATAGCAAGTTAATTTACATACTTTGTGATTCACTGAAGAATGCAATTTGGCTTCCAACTTTCCATTAAAAACCTATTTATGACTTGTCCTCTAATTCCATTTTAGCTTATTAGTTAACACTACCTATTTCTTGGATATGTACTTATAATCCACTGTGTAACTTACTTTTTACAACACATCAACAACAATAATTGTTGAATATGTTATCAATGATGTCAAAGGTATGATGACCAAGGTCATTTAAATTTCAGAGAATTGGTTTGAGTTGCTTGACGTGTTTGAGCTACTTGAGCTGTTTGCCTGATTGGTAGAGTAGCTCACCTATTTTTCTAAGCTTCTTGGGTGTCATCTTGTCTACTTCCATTTCACACATCACTGTTTGAATTTTCAACTACACAGTGGCCTGAATTTTATATTTTGCTTATGGTTTAAGAATTGACAATACGCAGAATATTGGTGGATTAATGTTTCCTATGTGTTGAATGCTATTCATAGGATGCTTTATAAAACATTTGTTAAGGATGTCGAATATCTTTTTAAGCTATGTCGGCCAAGTTGTAAGTCAGCACTTTGTGGAGTCTTGTGAACATAAGTTATGTGTTCTATTTTTAGCTTTTACGTTGCGGAAGACTGAAGTATTAAGTCCCACGGCTATGGTATCCTCAGAATACACCCGAAATCGGGTATATTCTGGTGTTTTATTATTACTAAGCGTTGTGTGTTGGGGATATGAAGCTCAACCGTCTTCACGTTCCCTCCAAGAGACTCTGTCTCTTCGGTTTCTTCCGCTGGTTTCTCAAGAGTCTCCTTGGAGCTCTTTATCATTGTATTTGTTGTGACTTGTTTGTAACTTTTTGGATTAATTAATATATTCTCCTGCTCAGTGTGGACATAGGCAATATTGGCCGAACCACGATAAATCTTGTGTACTCTGTTTTTGTTCCTGTTTTCGCATTTTGTTTCTGCTCTTCAACTTTTACAATTGGTATCAGAGCAAGGCATTGCTATTCAAAATTCGGGGTTGAAATTCTGGGATCATGGAGGAGCTCAAAGTGCAGAAGTTTACAGGCAAGAATTCCGGCCTGTGGAAGGTGCAAATGGAGTCGCTATTAATTAAGCAAGATCTGGCACTTGCTTTAGAGGGGAAATGGAAGCAACCAGACACGATGTCTGATGAGGATTGGGAAATGATGGACAAGAAGGCAAGAGTGACAATTCTTCTTTCGTTGTTCGAAAATGTGCTATTTAATGTTACAGAAGAAACAACAACAAAGGCAGTTTGGGACAAGCTTAAAACTACTTATGCAATGGCATCCGCTGCAAACAAGGTTTTCATCATGAAGAAACTCTATAGTCTCAAAATGAAGGATGGTGGTAACATGGAAAATCATCTCAACGAGTTTAATACTCTTCTAAGTCAAGCAAATTCAGTAGGCATGCCACCAAGAGATGAAAACAAAGTTGTATTATTGTTATGTTCTCTCCCAACCAGCTGGGATGGAGTTGTAACAACCATAAGCACATCATTTCCCGACAAGAAAAAATTAGTTTTTGATGAAGTTGCAGCTACTCTTCTCAGCGAAGACACGAGAAGCAAGAATGATGTTCCTTCGTCCGGTGAAGCCTTAACAGCGGTGAGCATCGACTATAGAGGAAGGAGCCATCAAAGAGGTAGAAACTCCAACAATAGAGGGCGATCTAAGTCTGCTAAAGGAACAAATTCTAAAGAAAGCAAAGGGGATTGTTGGTTTTGTGGCAAACCAAGCCACTCAAAGAAAAAATGTCGTGCTTACAAAAAGGCACAAGATAAGGTGCGGGCCAGCCAAGAAAATATTGCTTATGAGAAGGATGATTTCGGAATTTTAGTTCTCTCCACAAGTTATACTATTTCAGAATCATGGGTACTTGATTCTGGTGCATCCTTTCATGCTTCCTCACGCACGGAGTTGTTCACAAATTATCAAGAAGGTAAATTCGAGAGAGTTTTCTTGGATGACAATAATGCTTGTGGCATTATTGGTATATTTTATTGCCATTACATGGAGGAGACAATGGCTATTAAATGATGTTCGACATGTTCCAAAATTGAAGAGAAATCTGATTTCTATTTCTCAACTTCATACTCAAGGCTGTCATACTTTCTTCAATCTGGATACATGGGAGATAACAAAGGGGTCTTTGATAGTTGCAAAAGGAGATAAAGTTGGGAGTTTATATATCCTAGAAAGTAACGATGAAGTGGGAGCTCCTATGACAATGATGGACAGCAACTCAGAGCTTTGGCATCAAAGGCTCGTGCACATGAGTCGGAAAGGACTCAATGTAATGCTGAAAAGAGATCAACTACCAGGCCTAAAATCTATTGATATAGAATTCTGCAAACATTGTCTCTATGGAAAACAGAAGCGGGTCAGCTTTTTGAAGACCGGTAGTGAGAAGAAGGGCACACCCTTGGAGCTTGTTCACACGGATGTCTTTGGACCCACTAAGGTAACCTCCTTTGGCGGAGCTAATTATTTTGTTACCTTACTAGATGGTTGTACAAGAAAAGTTTGGATTTATATGCTCTCTAGGAAATCAGAGGTTTTCACTAAATTTAAAGTTTTTAAAGCTTTTGTCGAAAATCAAAGTGGACACAAGATTAAGTGTCTAAAAAGTGATAATGGAGGAGAATTATGCTCCTCAGAATTCAATTCTTTTTGTGCAGATAATGGTACCCGTCGAATCAAGGTTGTTCCATTTACTCCACAAGAAAATGGAGCATCGGAAAGGTTGAATAGAACAATTCTTGAGAGAGCTCGGTGTATGCTCTCTAATGCCAGATTGAGTAAGGAATTCTGGGCTGAGATGTGTAATACAATGACGTATCTCATAAATCAGAATCCTTCATCACAACTGGACTTTGGCATTCCGGAGGAGGAATGGTTGGGAAAAAAAATTTCATATTCTCACATCCGGGTGTTTGGGTGTGAAGTTTTTGTTCATGTGCCGAAAGAAAAAAGAGCCAAGTTGGATTTTAAATCACAAAGGGGTATCTTCATGGGCTATGGTGAAGATCAGTATGGATTTCGTGTTTGGGATCCAACGAAGTAGAAAATCATCTAGAGCAGAGATGTCTTCAATGAAAGGACATTTCTAGGTTTGCGGCCACAATCAACATCAGAAGAAGAATGTGTCCAAAATTGTTTTCAAAAACAATGTTTCAAAGACACAAAATGGTGACAGGGAGCATATATTCTTTTATTTAAATAGAGGGAATGCACAGCCAATGTCTGGTTTGGATAGAGTGGATGTGCAGACATCCTCTATTTCACACCACTCATCTATGCATTAGGAGGACGGGGTTTCTGCTCCAAACACGTGTGAACACCACACACCAATTGTGGTGTATCCAAACACCACCATCACCCCACGCACAGAAGCAGCACAAGCTGCAGGTCTCTCCTCACGTGCGGGTTCAGTAGCAATAGCTGTGGGGGTTACTCCTCCCGCTACACGCGTGGACCAAGCAGCAGAAGTTGCGGGGGCTTCTTCACCTCCCTCACGCGCAGACACAGCCTGAGCAGCTACCGTGGGTCCCCCTTCTCCTCTGCGTGACCAACAGACAAGTCCACCATCACGCAGGACCCACCATAACTTGGCAACATCACCTGTCATGCTAGGTAAAGACAAACAGGTTATATCTTCACGCAGGGGTCTTGCCACGGGTGCCAAACAACAGTCAGAGGATCTACGCAGAATGTTGGGGAGAACAGAGCAGGTCACGCCTCCTCCCACAGATAAATTTCCAGTTTCAAACAAACATAATATTGAAATCGGGGGTCATGATGCTCAAAAGGATTTCACTACAGCTAGCAATTTCAAGAACATTGCAGATTTGGGAGAAAATAGCAGTGAAAATTGTATTCCTCAGAATTCACAAATTGATCAAGGACTCAGAAGATCAACTCGACAGAGAAGACCTCCAGCGAAGTTCTCTGATTATGAGTTACTGGTTGCAGAGGAGGCAAAACTGTCTCGACTAGTGTCCGATCAATTGGAACCTGCAAATTACAAGGCTGCTTGCAGAGCTCCGGATTCACAGAAATGGCAAGAGGCCATGAGGGAAGAAATGGATTCCTTGGCAAGGAATCAAACTTGGGACTTGGTGACTTTGCCACCAAATAGACAAGCTCTCAAGAATAAATGGGTTTACAAATTAAAGGAAGAAGATGGCGGCAAGGTTCGTTATCGGGCCAGATTAGTGGTCAAAGGGTATGGGCAGCAGTAGGGTATCGACTTCAATGAGATTTTTTCCCTGGTAGTCAAGATGACAACTATTAGAGTCATTCTACGCTTGGTTGTTGCATGGGATCTTGAGCTTGAGCAGTTGGATGTCAAGACTGCGTTCCTACATGGTGATGTAGATGAAGAACTTTATATGATGCAGCCGGAAGGTTTTGTGAAAAAGGGGAAGGAGAATCTCTATTGCAGGTTGAAAAGAAGTTTGTATGGACTTAAGCAAGGCCCACGGCAATGGTACAAGAAATTTGATCAGTTTATGATTGAGCACAAGTTCATACATTCAGAGGCTGATCCATGTGTTTATTACAAACGGTTTCCCACCGGTGAATTTATAATTCTCTTACTTTATGTGGATGGTATGTTAGTAGCCGGGACTAGCATGAAGATTGTTCGAGAATTAAAGAAGTACTTGGCCAGCAGATTTGCGACGAAAGATTTGGGGACAGCCAAGAGGATACTTGGGATGACCATTTCACGGGATAGATCCAAGAGGAAACTTTGGTTATCTCAAAAGCAATACGTTGACAAGGTTTTGGACAGATTTGACATGTTGGAAGCCAAACTAGTTTGTGTTTCTCTAGCATCTCATTTCCATTTGACTGCTGAAATGTGTCCCACAACACAAGAGGATAAAGAATTCATGAAGGGATTCCATTATACTTCAGCAGTTGGAAGCATTATGTATGCTATGATTTCTGCTCGCCCGGATATTGCTCATGCAGTGGGAGTAGTAAGCCGGTTTATGAGTAATCCCGGCAAGCCTCATTGGGAGGCGGTTAAATGGATTCTCCGGTACCTTAAAGGTACTTTGGATCTTTCTTTATGTTTTGGGACAGATAAGCCAGCATTGCAAGGATTCGTAGATTCGGATCTTGGTGGAGATTCAGACAAGCGAAGATTCACCTCCGGGTACGCTTTCACATTTGTTGGGGCAGCCATCAGTTGGGGTTCTAGATTGCAACATTCGGTTGCACAATCATCTGCTGAAGGTGAATACAAGGCTCTCTCCGAGGGGGCAAAAGAGATGGTATGGTTGCAGATTTTGTATAAGGAATTGGGCTTGCAGCAAATAGATTTTAATCTTTTTTGTGACAGTAGTAGTGCTATATTCATGAGAAAGCATCATACATCTCAGCGACGCTCTAAGCACATTGACTTGCGTTACCATTATATTCGGCATGTGGTTGAAGAGGAAAAACTTCAAGTTGTAAAGATCGACACAAAAGTGAATCCAGCTGATGTTCTCACAAAGGTTGTTACACGGGAGAAGTTCGAGTTTTGCCGAGCTTCTCTCGGCATTTCTAGCATGTGATAGCAAGGATTAGAGTTGGGGAATAGCTTGTTACAGCAATGGTTGGTCTTCAAGTGGGAGATTGTTGGGGATATGAAGCTCAACCGTCTTCACGTTCCCTCCAAGAGACTCTGTCTCTTCGATTTCTTCCGCTGGTTTCTCAAGAGTCTCCTTGGAGCTCTTTATCATTGTATTTGCTGTAACTTGTTTGTAACTTTTTGGATTAATTAATATATTCTCTTGCTCAATGTGGACGTAGGCAATATTGGGTGAACCACGATAAATCTTAGGTACTCTATTTTTGTTCCTGTTTTCGCATTTTGTTTCTTCTTTTTGTTAATGTTCGTACCTTTAGTCGTCTGATCATTAGAATATATATAATACATGTTGATTAATAATAATATATTATATATGTTATATTATTATTAATAATATGAAAATTTAATATTCAATATTAAATTATTATATTATTCTTAATTAATAATTG
>MU228261.1:53168-65016 GCA_018584345.1 Thuja plicata
ATTAAAGCTCGTGAGTTTGTGGATAGAATCGCCAACGGAGGCAATCCACACGAGAGCTTGTGGATAGAATCGCCGATGGAGGCAATCCACCCGGGAACTTGTGGATAGAATCGCCGATTGAGGCAATCCACATTAAAGCTCGTGAGTTTGTGGATAGAATCACCGATTGAGGCAATCCACCTGGGAACTTGTGGATAGAATCGCCGATTGAGGCAATCCACATTAAAGCTCGTGAGTTTGTGGATAGAATCGCCGATGGAGGCAATCCACTCTAAAGCTCATGCATTTGTGGATAGAATCGCCGATGGAGGCAATCCACACAAGAGCTTGTGGATAGAATCGCCGATGGAGGCAATCCACATCTTGAGACTATGTTTCTATTGATTACATCATGAGGATGATGCTTTTATTGCTTACATCATATGATTGATGTTATCAAGTGTTATATAAGTGTTGACATTGAATTGATTTATCCTCCCTAGCTAAGAGGGAGTGTTGATGTTTTGTATAGCTATAGTGAGGGTCATAAGTGTTGACACAGGAGACCACTACACATTATGTTTGATCATCCTCCTTAGCTAAGAGAAAGTGTTAAAGTTCGTAGCTTCAGTAGTCTGATCATTAGAATATGTATAATACATGTTGATTAATAATAATATATTATATATGTTATATTATTATTAATCATATGAAAATTTAATATTCAATATTAAATTATTATATTATTCTCAATTAATAATTGATTGATGAAACATTATACGATTGATTAAATTATGATTAATAGGAAGAGGCATGTCCTTTCTTATAAATAATAATGAATAGACATGTCCCTTAAATGAAAGAGAGATTGTTGCATTTGGAAAACACATACAAAATAGAATGCTATTACATTTACAGCTATCCTAAAAACTTAACACTCTTCATTTAAAATAAGTGTTGTGCGATTCATTTAAAAAATAGGTGCTGTGTGTTTGGAAGAGCATTTTTCTTCAGTTGTCTTTAATATGGGAATCATTTTTATTAGCTTGCGTCAGTGTTTCCAGAACATGACTGGGCGTTTTGAATATGCTGCGTTTTATCCATGTTGACTGGGCTGCGTTAATATTCATGACTGGGCAGCAATAATAATTACTGAGTCGTGCTGGGCAGTTTTGGTAACATTTCTTGACGAGTATTTTTTTGGGTCTAAGTTCAATACATCGAGGGATTTGCTGGTATTGAATTGGTGAGTTGCTATGCATTTTCTGAGGTGTTGAGCACTGAGAATGGGAGCTGGTGCTGTTTCAAATAGTGTGATACAACCTTGACTTCACAGTGTAAGGAGAGAATAGTAGAGTTATTTCTTGCTGGTGCAAATAGTGGTCTTCATACGGGGGATTGAAACATGTTTTAAATGTGACTCGTGACGAGAATTAAATATTTTTCTCTTCTGCTTCCTTAATATGTTCTGTGAGTGTAACAGTCAACTACATTTAAAAATGAAAAAAGAATTTATTAACATGCAATTTTGCAGCCTTTTCCCCTTGTATTTGACCCTATATATTTAGGTAATCATGATTTCAAACAGGAATAATATTCAAGTCTATGATGCCTCACTTACAATGCAATATCTTGATAACCGTTTGAGAGAAAGTGAAACAAGCTCAGAGCACACTGTAGTGAAAGAAGTATAAATGAAATACAGGGATAACATACATACAGGTTGTAGCTTATGCCCACGTGCAGTCAGATAGAACAGTTCACCAGCTTGTGTAGATCCCAGATATGAATCAAAAACATGTGAATATTCATCAATGCTTTTGTAAGAATTCTGATGAGTGCTTTTCAACTCACTTGCCAAGTCCAAATGCATTGATAAAGGAGCTGAAGCAGGAGGTCCACTTGGAAAATTATCATCCACTGGGAATGCAAGTGGAGTCTCGTTATCCAGTTTCTGCAACAAAATATAATCTAAAAATTCCGAACTCAAAAAATATTCAACTTAAAATTACTATTTTCATGAATATTATCAATTGGATTTGAAGTTTTCTTTACAAAATTTTGGGAGAGAAGAAGAAAAGAAAACGAATTGCCAGCCCTTGATTTCATTAACTTATATGCAGATTCATTTCTCCACGGCTTCTCCATATCAGAAAATAGGCACAATTATAAGAACTGATCTCATAATGACAATCTCCAAATTATCTATGCTTGAAATTACAATACATGTTTCTAAACTCAAAACCAAACTGTTGTGACCTGATAGACACAATTTGCATGTCAACAATAAGATGAACATACTTATCTTTTAGTATTTGTAAAAAAGAAAGTTCAAGAAAATCCCAAAAACTTACCTATGCTATAAATCTTTGAAAATTATGTTAGAAGCCTGACAATGTGACATAACTAGAAAACTAAAGTCTCACTGAGAAGCACAAATACTAGGCATACCAGACTACACTCCCATAAGCATATTATCAATACAGTAAATTTCTCAACAAAGAAAACAGAGAAAGAAGATTTAATTTCAAGGTCCTACACTTAACCTAATCTTTAACCAAGAAAACATGCCATGTTTCCTGTTCTTGCTTTCATTCTTTAGAATTCCGTCTGCACTAATCCTTACATCCTTCCCAGTAATAAGAAAATATGTATCTTGCCTTGTTAATCTCAAATCATCATCATTATGAGATATAGAATTGTGCCATCTTACTGGAAGGTACAAAAGCTGCAAAGCAATGTCACAAAAACAACCAATGTTGTCATCTCACAAATAACAAATAATTTTTTTAAATTATAAAATAAAATATGAAATAGATGAAAATGAGATGATGCAGTAATCAAAAGAATTTTTACCAAGTTTAAGGTAATAAAATGATTGATTCTTTTCAACGAGCAAACAATGCCAATGTTCTGAGAAAATGTATTTTCTCCGAGACTACTATTGTCATGTCCCCTTTCTCAACCTAAGTATTTGGGAGTCCCCTAACCTATTATTTTATTTCTTGTACGTTGAAGGGGTAAAGTGAGGGAAATAATATAAAAAATAACTTAGGTTGTTCTAGTAACTTTATGTTATTTGTATAAATAGTCGACTTATGTTTAAATATAAAATAAGGTGCACTATTAAAAAGTATTTCTAGAGGAGGGTCTAGTAATGGCCAAATTGGCAAGTCCTCTAGAACATGGAACTAGTAATATGGTGGAATTCAAAGCTTTACTTCTTGGTTTGTCATTGGCAGTGGAATTAGGGCTTCGAAAAGTGGAGATAGAAGGAGATTCACTGATCACTATCAATGCTGTTAGAACAGGTAGGACTCAAAACTGGAAACTTCAAGCAATTATGGAGGTCATTTTAAATATTAAAAAAAAAATTGAATTCACAACGGTCAATCACATTTATCGGGAAGGGAATTCGCTTGCGGATGAGCTGGCCAACCTAGCTGCCTCGGAAACAAACATTAAATGTATATGCTAAGTGATTTCGAAATTCCCTTTTAGTGGCTTCGCGGCAGATAGAATGTCTTTTCATCCTTAAATCTTGATTCAGTGGTGGCAGTGTTCAAGTGTCCATTGATGGTGAATTGACAGCTCCTGAATCTCCATTTGGCCGGTTGAGATCCGGATTAATGGCGTTAGTCTACGCCCCTAATATCCTGTTCGTGATTTGAAAGGTTTCTTAATTGCACATCTTGTCTTTCTGACGGGATCGGTACTGAGGTACCTTCTCACACAACCCCTCAAGAAAGATGTGACAGATTTAGTGGCAACTCTGGGTATCAACATTTATCAACTTTTTGTGGCAACGAGTCATTTATTGCGAAAGGCAAATCACGGGTACAGTGAGGTTTATTATCCCTCAAGCTTCCTTATTGCATGACAACGAAGTAATTCATTTTATTTACAAGTTAAAGGACTTCTTTGCCCAGATAGTTTGTTACATTCTAGTTCTCTCCTTCGCTCTGCTTATCTTATCATTATGGATTCTCCAATCAAATTTGATGCGGTAGTAAACTAGGTTGCCTTTGATTCGTCCATCTCCTTCAACCATCTTTCGGATGTTTGCATCTATCACCATCCTTTGGTATTTCATGCGGTGTGAAAAGTGTTGGGCTTCAATTTCCTTCATACAAACCACAGATACAGAGTACTCTCGGACATTTGTGCAGGATTTCTTGCGAGCATATTAGTGGCAGGAGCTCACAAAAATCTTGCTGAGGATTTGTGTGATAGGTTGTTCTACGGGAAATTCATAATGGACATTCACAATGTCGTCCTAAACATTGATGCGGATTTGACCACTCCTTTCCCTTGGGACAGAGCTACATCCATGACGGCTGGACAGCCTTTCCCAGGCTTTGCTATTGGTGCTCGAAGGAACTTCTACTCTGGGCCTCCACGCCATCTCTTCATCCTCTGGGGCTGGGAGTGGGAGGATCAACAGATGCATCTGCCAATAATGAGAAGGGGCCTAAATTTTCTATCTAAATTTATGGGGATAGATGATGGCAAATTTGCTCCATACAGGGATGACCTAGATGAAAATCTCCCCTGGGTTTATCAATTCAAATTCGATGAGAAATTGGATGGATTGGGAAGCCCAATATCTTCTGATACAGAGACCGGCGTTGAAGACATGGAGGAAGATTCAGATGATGAAGTGGATACGGAGAAAGAGGCAATTGATGACCTTGAGGAGACTGAGGGCATGGACACAGCCGCAGTGGACGATTCTGAGCTAGAAGAGGCTTCCCTGAAGCATGTCTCGACGGATGGCAGTGGGGACTCACAATTGCCCATGAGTTCCAAATCGAACTCAGCTCCCAACACTGAGAACGACACCACCTCTCCCTCTGATTGAATTTCAGAGATAAGTTAATTTTGTGCTAGATAATATCTAGAATTTTTGTTGTTTATTATCAACTTTCGAGATGCTTAAGATTAACTTAGAACGGGCCTTGGTGCTCTGGTTTTTTTGGGTTCACAATCCTCTTGGTAGGGTTGGGTTATGAACCAGGATACTATACCGATTCTGTTTTATGTTTTATGCTTTCATGCTTTATAATATTAATATATATATTCGGCTACGGCCCCTTACAGATCCAAAAAAAAAAGCGTTTCTAGAAAAAGTGGCCAAAAATATAATATTATGAAGGTATTTTCTAGTCACTTCCAGAACAAAGCAGAAAATGACTTTTAAATTATAAATATGGCTGTAAAAGGAGGGACTAGGCATAGAAGTAAGCATCCAATTTTTATGAAATCTAAAACCCCGTTCTTGAGATCTAACATTTGTTCACCTTCCATATGAGGACAAAAACCCTCTTGTTATTTGAATTGGAGGACAAAACCTCTGATTTTTAAAGTGATTCTATTCAAGGACCACCATTTTACTAAAAAGATAGAAAGTTTTCCTATTTTGGTTATTAGTTTGCATTGAGCAATTCATCTCATAGTATTTTGGTCGGAGATTCAATCCTTAATATTTGTTGTTTACAACAAATCTAATCAATGAATAGTTGGTTGTTCATGATGTGGAAGAGCCATACGAACATAAAGTCTAGTTGTGCCATCTAATACCTTGATCACATAACTTTGTGGAGCTACACATAAGTTAGAGCTGCTAATATGTAGCTGCAACATTTTGTTAAATCGAAAAGTTTGTTGTTTCATTTGTTATGGTTACATTAAATGCTCAGGACAATTGTACCATTCTCTTGAGCTATTGTATCACAAAAGTTTTGGATAACGGTAGTTATTATCCTATTTGAGGCTATCATACAATGTTTTAAGGGAGTTGCAGTAAATTAAAACTTTTCTTTCAGTGATTGCAGAATTCTTTTGGAGTACTTCCAGCCCACCATAAGCTCTCCAAAATCAGTTGTACAAGTTGGATACAGCAGAAAGCATTTTTGATATAAAATGCAACTCATCCTCATCTTTGCGACTTATTATATCTGGTTTAACCGAGCATCAAAAACAAATATTTCACAGTTTCTCCATAGTCAACAAAATTTAAAGTTTTGTGGGTTTTTTATCATTAACATTATATTCTTTTCATCATAGTTCTAAGAGTCAAACTCGTAAAAAATTCAACAAAACCAAAATATGTGAAACAGCAAAAACTAAAAAAAAATCAGCAAAAGCTTGAGAACCTCAAGAATCGCTTCAATTTCTTTAAAATTATGGGTTTTTTTTTATGAAATTCAATGGCAAAATGTATCTAATGAGTCCATGAATTATTACAAAAGTGTTTTCTATTTAATTTGATTCATTTGAATATAAATTGAGTAAAAAATCGCATCATTGTGCAAAATCCTGATACAATAAATAAGTAGATGCTTTATGAATTAATGATGATGATGATTGCCTTTGAAAATTATCATAACTCATAACAACATTTTACAACTTCCTCTTCCCTGGTCTAGTGAAAACTTGGAGAGAGGTTCTAATCCTTGCACTTCGTTGCAGCACGTCACTTGGCATTCAAGATTGTGTTTGTGGCTCAATGTAAGTTTCCGTCTTAATTCGGTCCTAAATTTTTCAATTTAGAGTGTGAGCATTTTATCAAACATTTGTCATGCTAAGTCACAGTTCACTAGTTTTCTGGATTCAATGCTTTGTTCAGTATTCAATGAGATAATTTCCTCAATGGTGCTTGCAAAGAAACCTTGTCACAACTTCCAACATGCTGTGACAATAATAATTATGCTGGCCATAGACATAATGTCAGACACTTGCCATGAAACTGAGATAATTTTAGAGTTCCAATATATGCTCCAAAACCAAGCACTTATAAACAGCGATTCCTCTGATTTCCTAACATTGAAAACTCTCTTATCTGAAGCAAACACTTGAAATTTTCCAGCATCACTTATTTATCACAAACAGGGCAGAAAGTAAGGAGCTTATAATGAGACGTATTGCACCTGAGACTGCATTTTCAGTCTGCACACTTCAAGACAATTTTCCAGATTACTCACAAACCAAAATAAGTAAGACATCTAATCTGATCCTGTAGTTTGCCGTCCCTTGTCTTCTTCTGTTGTAGACGTTTCACTACAAATATCCGGTGGTGGATCAACAACAACCATATTGCTGATTCTTTAAATTTCCCTTTGAGATTGCTGTGTTAAGGTACTAAAAAAGAGTTACCTGTCCCTTGATTGCAGATAACTTTAATTTTCTTGCTTCACAGCAAGCTGAGCTCCTTTGCAACAAGCTTTGGCTTTTCTGCTAGCTTCTTCTTCACCTTTGAAGGCCCCTCTTTCACCTTAGGAAACTCCATATCCTACACCAGTAAACAACATTTGTAGCTTTGTAATTTCCATCTAATAAATATGGTAGCTCTTGACTGAGCCTTCTCAGCACTTGCGGCTGCTCAAAAAAACTTATAATAAATGCCTCTCTTTGAAAGTATCCTCGACAACAAATCACAAACAACATTCATCAAAACAAAAAATCGAGAAGGAAAGATTCATAAACAATGCTCGAATGCACCAACGGCAGCACCAAACTTCAATTACTTTCCTCTTACCCTATAGCAATAACCTCACCATCCTCAACAGAGTGCTCTTTGATAATCCCTCAAGGATTCTTGACCAGGTCTTTTTGGTTGCTCTAATACCAAAATAGAATTTGGAACAACTGAAACACTCGCTGATCGTTTTTCATAAAGAGAGTTTACAAGTTTATAGATGCAATTGACTTCAATGACTTCCTATAATCATCCTAACTCATTTGAAGCAACTGAAACTGTTGCCAGTGAACCATAACTGATTGACAATTTACAGGATATTATTAACAACTAAGACACTCTACAATATCTGATGACACATGCACGAGTATAATTCAGTTATGAATTATATTCTCTAAGATTAAATCCCTCTTAGTATACTTCATTGTATAAAGGCTATTTCACAGAGTTTGGGCAGAAATTTGTAGAATATTAAAGGAGTATCATCACTGGCACAGTTCAGACTTCGAATCAAAATATTATAGCTGTTAGTACAATATTGATTCTTGGGCATTTCCAGTTTAGATTTCTATCAACAAGCTTGATCTTCAGCCAGCTATATAAGCCACTGGATTTATATATAAAGAAAAAGCCAATCTGGAACATATGTGCAACAGTATTATATACTACAGGCAATTTTGAGAAAAGGCATTGGCATATGTGGAGACTACCAAACCTTCCAAGCCTTGGGAAATTCATAATGATGTTGTTCAAGTGAACACTTCTGAGTATTATCTGCTATGTCAAGATTTTTCTAAGGTTAGAGAATTAAACATTTATATACCTGCACTCAAGTTTTTAGAACAGCAAGTTGTATTGTTCATATTTTATTGCTTCTAGCTGTATACAATGAATGTCAACTGTTTGACAATATGCCTTACTCGATTTGTGAATGCTAGATTGAATTTATGACAAATATATGCTCAAGAAAATTTAGCCTCTATTATTACAACTTACAAGGGATTGCAATCAGAAAAATTCCTCATAACAAGGTGCAAACAAAGTGTTTGACAAAATTCTTGAAGATAAAATCAGCAATATTGCAACAATGGAACAAAAATCCTGGTAGGGGTTATTTCAGTGATTTAAGAGCGTGCATGATTTTCTATGATGCAAATATTCAAGAATATTCTAGTGTGGGATACATACAAAACCTTAGTAGATACTCAAAGAAGCTTAAAATCACATGGGTGAAGGGAATACCTAAACAAATAACAACAAATAACAAAATTGTAATTAGTTTTACAGCTAGACCATTCCAACCCAACCTCCTACGAAGGCGAGGAGCACCGCCTAAGATTGAGGAGCAAAATCTAGTAGTAGATGACATTACAAGTTGCAAAAATGAATATAGAGCCTTTGCATTAGAAATTCAAGCAAAAATGTTCTTCACAAATTTTTGTAATTTGTAGATAAGAAGTGAACCAATAAATGAACAAATACCTATAACAAATCAGCATCACAAACACTTACAACATAAACTAGGGAAGATAATCCATCCTACCTCTAATGGATCAAATAACTGTACAACTTGCACCTGGAAAATTAGACATGTATCTATCACTTATACCCGTGTACAAAGAAGAAGCTATTAAGTTTGTCACCCTTCATCTAGAAAGCATCTCACACAAATGGTGGTACCATGGGTTGGTCACTAGAGGTCACAACTTTATCAACTAAGTTAAGAAAAAGCTTGATTGATAGATTTGATAGGAAGGACCCTGAGATTCATTTCAACGAGTTGAGTTGGCTCAGCTACAACAATATAATACTATGGAAAACTATTTTGCAAAAGTTCAGAAATTGGTCCTGATAGTTCCTAATGTCTCTAAAAGGACATTCATTGTGTTTTTCATGGAAGATGTATCTGAATCTCTCAAGGGTTTCAATCCAGCTTATTTATAGGAGGAGATCAACATATTCCTAACACTAAAGACTTTAGTGCCTAAGAGCACGTTATAGTCAAAGGTTCCCCTTTAAAAGAAACCATTTTAGAAAGGATTCGCCCAATCAACAAATATGTCATCCAAAAAGAGGAAGAGACCAAGAATGAATTGTAATGTCCCTTTTCTCGTCTATTCCAACATCCTTGGAAACCTCCAACTTTCTTGGAGAGCACCAATGTTATTGGGAAAAAGGAAAGGAAAGGAAAGGATCTTTTATAGTCCACGATACCAGCCATATGCTTTTGGGTCTACATATGGTGACATCAATATGGGACTACCTTGTAGTCCTTGCAAGAGGCACCCAACTGTGCTACAAATGAGGTGTACATACCCTACCACCCAGTGGGATTTGAACTTGTGACCTCTCTTTCAAGAGTACAAGTTCTCCACCACTAGGCCAACTCAGGGAAGGTATTCTAATAGTGGCAGAGTTTCTAGAGCCAAGATGAGTATAATGGTACCATCCATGTGCAGATCCCAAAGTTTGGGAGCACTCCACACTTCTTGGAGAAGTCTGTCAACTTGGGAAAACACCAACTTGCACATAGATCAATTTCTTGTGCACTCGAGGTATTGATGGTGGGTTAGAATTCATATTTTGGGAGTTTATTATTTTTCTTAACTTTGGTAGTTGTGTGGAAAATAATTAAATTTACCCACAACGATATCTACAGGATTCTCTGGATTCCTTTTACGTGAGAGAGGGTGGAGTATGACACGACTCCAATGCTTGGCATACAGGCACTCAACAGGGTATTTCATGATCACACTATTTTGGATCGAGCCATCACTTGGGATGATATCGTGATTAGATATGGCGCACAATATCCTCTTGCCTTTGTTATGGCGGGATTCATCAGTTGCTTTATCATGGAAAATAGGGGCCAACAGGGATTCCTTTGTGGTTGGGGCTGGGTCCTTGAGAGACTCGTTACTAGGCTGGGGTTAGTACCTACTCATACAAATGTATAGAGAGATGCACGAGGTTTTCTTCCGAGGTGCGATGGGTATGGTTGCAAGTGTTTTGATTTTATACATATGGGCATGGTAGCATCTTCCCATCTGCAAGCACATGACAAATGATCCTCAGGAGGATGGTCAGCATGTGTATATAGATATGCAGCTTTTCTTGCACATCCACACCTGAGGAAGACTGATTATTGGACACATCAGCTAGATGAGCTCAGTGCAGTAACCTGGAGGCCCTATCAGGGTACCAAGGCCTGGTAAGATTGGAGGGCTTAGAGGAGAGACTTGTTCATTTCACTTCCTTTGATCAGGAGGACTTCAATTATTATTGAGAGATTTTTTATCTCTCGAGTATTGAGGAAATATGGTCAACCTTAGAGCATATCATAGGAGTTTATGCCTTATGCTTGATTCATTGATGATGAGCAACGGGGATGGGCTCCTAAATTATCTCTTGCCCTTTCCTTATAGGAGATCATACAAATGTGATGACCATCTTGGGACTATCTAGAGAATGTGGCTGATGCAGGGGTTACTCAGAAGTTCAGAGATTATTTCGCCCAACATCCTTTCCCTAGGTTCACTGATCCTGCGGAGAGAGTACCACGTATTAATGAGGAGGATGCCCCTTAGAGAGCAGCAGGTAGAACACAGAGGGCTTCATTTCCTTAGAGAACAAGGAGAGATCTGGGTGCCAGTTCTAGCAGGACACCCAGAGTGGGTAAGAAGTGACAATGCAGCGAGGAAGGGACATTAGGTTTTGTTGGAGTTGATGTCCCTCCTAGAGATAGAGAAGATGAGGGATACATCACAGGATCCTGATTTTGATGACGCAGCTTGACAGGTCTTCTAGACGAGGGATGCACAGGTTGGGGAGGAGGAGGGTGTTCCTAGAGAGAAGACCCCATAGGATGTGATCCATACCTTGAGGGGGGACAGATCTAAGGGCTACAGACGCAGCTGGTAGTATCCCAGGCACAGATTTCAGAATGAGACTGCACTATTACCGAGCGAGATGAGAGGATCCAGGGGATGATATAGGGGTTTACAACTAAGCGTAGTGCTCTTCAGCATGAGGTTACCTAGTAGACTAGTAGGGAAGCCTATTATGTAGCAACTTACAACATGGTAGTTCTTGTAGCTGAGTAGGTTCCTCCCTATTTGCAATACTTGGCAAGATCTGAGGGAGCAAGCCCTCCTCCTAGAGCAGATGCATTTCCACCTCCTGCCCCTCGAGATGCTGAGGGAGGGAGTCATTCCTAACATTCCCTTCTTCTATCTTTCCTCATTCTGATTGATGTACATGTGATTCATTTGCATCGAGGAGGCATATTTTTCTCGAGATCTCCTGAGCATCTTTTTGTAGACATGGATACTTCATATATATATATATATATATATATATATATATATATATATATATATATATATATATATG
>MU228261.1:72142-92687 GCA_018584345.1 Thuja plicata
GGCATCTTGTATCACTTCTACTGGGTATCTCCTTGATATCATAACATTCTTTGAAAGATTATGATGATTTAATCTTTGCATGGTTGATTCTGACCCTTTCTTGCAGATATATAACCTTGGGAAAATAAATACAATTGTCCACTTCAACAAAGGATTGAATGTTAGAGGGATAGTTCTTTTGATGCCATAATGCTATTATGAAATGCAAGCCTAAGGATGAAATACAGCCTACGACATGAGACAAGTCACTGATTTATTTAGCCATTTTTTTTTATCATTGAGCATTTGGGACATCAGAGTCGATACAACCCTTACTGGTGCCAATGCAACTATAAGAATATGAGTATGACTTTCATTGGATAAAATGTGGGAAACTAATGTAAGCATCAAGATACAAGAACTAAGATGACCTGAACATTGTTTCTAATTTATATTGGAAGGGTGCACCTAGTATAGAGGCATTCAAAGATGAGATAACAAGTAAAAGACTAACTAACAAGGATTAAATAATCCTTCACTTTGAGCTCCATAAACTCAGGCAGGTGTACCTCTTTTTATTTACAACTTTACAACAAATCTTATAGTAGATTAGTGTCTTAGTGTCTTAAACACTGATATCCAACATTCATACATGAAAAATTGTAAAGTAAAGATTTGTTTAGTTTAAAGATTGATCGTAATAATTTCCTATCAATTATAGACTAGTGCCTAATCTAGGGAAAAGAGTCAAATGAACATACATTCAAAAAAATATTTAAACAAAAACACATCCAAAACCCAAATGAAATGCCTTACAAATCATTTTTATCATTCCACACTCAGACATCAAATTCTTATGTAAATATTATATCCCTTGAAACCACCCTTAAGAATTACCCTTCCCTTATAAGAAACTTAAGAATAATCCCACAATTTACCTTGTAAATAATGTATTGAAATTTTCCTTACAAATTTAGAATACAATAATTCAAAAAATCAACACAGGAAGACATCATAAATGTACAAAGGAATTCTACTGTATTTTCATTAAATTTCTCTCTATTTCAATACATTCAAAAAGACCAAAACTCTAAAACAAGACTAAAATAAAAAAACTATCTTGCAATCGTGAATTCACCATCCTTTACAAATACAAAAGACATTTTATTTATATTATTCAGTAGCCATCTTGGAATCCTGGGAGAATCAGGATGCAACAAGCTTCAAATGGCTAGGAAAAGAAAAAAAGCACTAAAAGACAAAATCACTTACAATCATTCTCCATCGATGGAGAGGAGAACTTGAGTAGCTCTTTGCAATCATTCTGAATTTTTAACAGTTGGCACCTTTGTCCGCATATATTCAAGGTAACTTCTTAAATTTGTTGTGAGAATAGTGTCCACCTCAAAGGATAACATACAGTATTATTACCCTCCATATGCTCATTGATCAGGTACCAAGTGTCATTCAATCCTCCTCCATTTCCTCCAAGTCTATTGTTGCCTACTTTTTTCTTCCTTGGCTTTGTGCTTTTGTCCCATAGTGAAACCTACTCTACTGTTGGCCAGAAAAAACTTTTGATGCCCTGTAATTGGTTCATTTGTCTCTCCCACTTGGCATTGGTGATAGCCCTTGTATCCGCCACAAACTTGGCACAATCTATTTCAGATTTAAAAATATAATCCAAGGCTTTATTATACTTATCCATATTTAAAACATCATCCTTTGTTAGGAAATATTCCTTCTCTGGTAGCAATACATCAAATTCACTTCTCCACTCCTCAACACTTTTCACTTCATCATTCTCATTATGTATAGGAGGGATATATTTATTGAAGTTAGGACCGAACATATCCAATCTCAATTGTAACTAATTTCCTTTCCCTTAAAAAAGGACAAGGATGCACCAATCTACTCTATCATTTCCCCAACTTGATTTATTGCCTCAGGAAGATGTGGTCTGTGGGGTTGCAGTGCTTCTAATCTTTCAAATAAAGATCCCCTGCAAGACCACACACTAAAAAGTGGATCCAAAATTGATATTGCATCTGTTACATCCTTGTCAATATTATGCAATTTGTTGTATGGCTTGTGGACTACATCTATCTTTCCTTTTATTACCTCAATTCTATGTTGCAAAATATTTATCAAGATAGAGAGAGAAACCTCATTTCTATCCTTGTCAGATACCTTAGATGACTAATCAGGTTCCGCAGTGACAGCAGGAACAATAACTTCAACTTCTTGAATATGAGGAGGAAGAGCCTTGGATGCTTCTTCCAAATTTGCCTTTATATATTCCAATTGCTCCTCTAATACTTGGATTTTCATCAGCCCTTCTCACTGTCTTTGGCCAAATCAATTGTTTCATCAAAAAAACTTCCATATCTTTATGATAGTTGCTTTGTTTTGGCTTCATTTAAATGAGCAAAATGGGTGACAACTTTAGAGACTTCTAAGTCTGATATGTTATGTACTATCCATATAATTTTGTCTCCATCCATCTTTACTTCCACATTAATCAAAGAAGGATTTTGTGTCCTTGGAGCTATGGACCACATGGAAAGGGTTTGGGATCTAGGTTCATAGCCACATCCTCTTCTCATATCCCCTCTTTGAGTCTCAGAGGATAATTGAGCCTTTGGATACCTCCTTATTTGATCTATTATGAATGTTGAAGCTAGATCCCACCCTGGTACAAGCAACATCCCACTTGACCTTACCAATTTTCTAGCCTCCTTAACTGTAATAGTTTCAGAGCTGGAATCATAGGATTTTAAAGCCTGCAAGGCTTCATCTCCCAGTGTGGAACCCTCTGTGATTTGTAATTTATTTCCAATTTATTTTTGTTTTCTCCAAATGATAAAATTCTTGAGCTCATCGCTTTTTATGAAGGCATCATTACTCAGCATTTCTTCTTGGTACAATTCCCTTTCATCCGTACAAAATTTGAGAGGCAATTCAACCTCCTCCTGACTCTCTTTCTTCTTTCCATCTCTTATGCTCTTTCTCAATTGGTGATGGTAATGCCTATCACCAATGACCAGAGAAACTACTTTGTCCCTTTTCTTTTCATGGTCCTTTAGCTGAGAAGGTTCTCCTTCCTTTGTTCTCTATTTCTTTTGAGGAGGCTCACTTGTTGCCTTTGTGTCAGGAACCTCTGTACTTTGCTCAAAACTAGTTTCCTCAGTCATTTGGGGAGGGCTATGCTACTCATAATCTCCCTCACTATCCTCATCATACTCAAAGGATGAGTATTCTTCGGGCACTTTTTGCTTCTCCTCCAACTGATTTTCTAATTGATTATATAAAGTGTCATACATGTCAATCATTCTGGTGATCCTAGTCATGTAAGGCAAACCCAAGAAGTATCCTCCAAATGCAATCCCTTCCTTCTTCAATTTTTTCTCCAAGTCCACCAAGTCCCATAATTTTCTAACTCTATGCTCTATTTCTTGTTCATCAAGAACATTTATGACAATGTCTTTTTCATCACATCCTTCATGCTCTCAGACAGTTCTAATGCTTGGAATTAATAACTTCTTTGCATTTTTTATGAAGTCCTCAGGGTCTACATATCTATATTGGGAAATACACATCTTATACTGACTCAACCACTTTCTGATTCCATCCAAATCTTTCTTCCCAATAAAAATCATATACTTTGAAAATTGTCTTAGTGTAAAAGTGCCCTTTCTATGAGGAGCCAAATGCTGCTTGTCTGTCCACGCCAACTGCCAAATGAATTCAATAAGTGCCACCCTTGAAGGAACATACTTTGGAAGCACATGTGGAGGTTGTGGACATCCATATACCCTAATAATGTGAAAGTCTTCCCAAGATAAAAATTACCCCGTTATGATATTGAGGCCACTTATCAACATACTCACAAGGCCTTAAAAGCCTCAACACCTTGACAGACAATCTGGTTATACACACCAAGAAGATTCACAATTGGGCGCACAATCCAGTTCTAAAAGCCACAAAATGCATGCTCCTTTGAAGTGTAATTCCAAACCCTAATCCACAAATGCATAGGATTTGGCTAGCCATTAATGAGTGTTCTAGGCCTCAACATTTGTATATTAAAATCATTGACATTATGGAAAAGGATCAACTGCATCAATAGAGTAATGTATAAAACAATGTTGCTTTCCCTTCTGAACACTCATGAGACCCTCATACATTTGGTCAATCACATATTGAATATAATCCTAATCAGTATTGACATGGGAGTTCTATATGTCTAAGATGATCATTAAAAGATCTATAGACATTCTTTCAACATCTCTATCCAACCCTAACACTCTACACAACCCGTATGCTAAATACTTCATGTAAAAATGTAAATCCTTAAACTCAAATGGTGCATTCGTATGGTCAAGTAATGGATCTACATACTTCCCTATTTTTGCCATGAAATTGAAGATTAAACTCTTGAATAGATTGGTTTCCATATTATATCTCTCTTTCTTTACTCAAATCAATCTTTGTAGATGAGGAATAATAGATACCAAAGGCCTTCATGAAAGAAGCTCTATCTAAGGAAACTAGGGTTGACTGATCCTTCTTCCTGATAGTCTTTGACACTAGATCATATCTCCTAGCTAGTTCTATGAGAAAATTAACATCTAAAAAGACATCTAGGACTATCAACTTCCCCAAACCCAATTTCCAAGGATTGCAAACAAGAATTTGCCTAGTTATGTTATTGTAGAAGTAACTTAAAATATGGTACCCACAACAACCCAGAGTAACAATGTCTCTACAACTTGACATATAATCAGAGAATATATCATCACTAACCTTTTTATTCTGAGTAGACCTAGGGAGAAATGTGATGAATTCCTTTAAGAAGTTCTTTACTTTTTGTTCTTCTCCTGCATCTTGAACTCCTTCACTGGCTGAGGCCTTGTTGGACTATGGTTGTCTCATCTTTGTTTCTTCTCCAAGTATTCGTTCCTGAAAAACAATTCTTCTTAGAAAGTCTCTGCAAATTCTGAATTTCTTGCCACACTTCTCTGAAATTTCTGATAAACAAAAGATATAAGCACTGAGTTTATATATCATTTAGAAATAAATGCAACCATCTAGTCGAGATCTCATAATATCATTGCTCCATCACCTCAGCATTCACTCTGCATGTATCAAGTTTAATTCAGAGCTAGTCATGTTGTGCGAAGATGACATGCAATTTAATTTGAAAAGAGAGTTGGAAAAGGCCATCATTGCTTTTTTCTTTTACAATTGCCAAAAACCTTAGAATTTGTTAAAAAAAACTCTGGATGAAGCTTGATTGGATAGAAACTCTTTCTTTTTATAGCTTAGCAAAGTACTTTAACTTGTCAGGATTTCCTATTTTTCCTTAGCCCTGGTAGTCCACTATTTATTTCTTGGAGATCATGTGACATCAAGTTTCTTAGAATCTCCTCATACTTGGCTTGACTATGGTTTTATTTCGAGATTCAGAGATAAGGTTCTTCTCCTGGTCGCTGAACGCATTACTAACACCAGGTTTTATCTTGATATTGAGCGACTAGCACATATTTTATGATCTCTGAATGGGATCTCTAACCCTAATTTATTCATGAGATCCAGCAAAAAATATTTTCACTACTATCTTTAATTATCTTATCCCAATCACTAAATGTTAGTGACAACGATGATCAAATTATGAGATTCGGCGACTAAAGGATCTCTTGATCTCTACATGTTTCTTTACTCCTGATCCATGATAAATTTATATATAGGAAGTAAATTATTCACAGGTAACCTAGTTTTCACTCCATATACTAGCTCAAAAGGTGACTTTCCAGTAGAATTTTTTACTGTTACTCTATCAGCCAACAAGGCTAATTTCAACTTTGAATGTCATGCCCTCTTGTTTGTCTCTAAGGTCTTCTTCAAAATTTGCAAAATACTTTTGTTACTAGATTCTGCCTGTCCATTTGCTTGTGGATGGTATGGAGAGGAATATGATATCACAACCATTCTCATCACAAAAATCCTGAAACTCTCTAGACTTGAAACACTTAGCATTTTTTGTTCCCAGTTTTAAGGGGATGCCAAACATAGTCAGGATATTATCCATCAAAAATTCAATCACAACTTTACTGGTTTCTCCCCTTGTAGGAATTTCTTCAATCCATTTAGTAAAATAATCAGTGTAAACCAGGATCCAACTATGTCAACCAGTAGATTTCTCTTTAGATTCTCCAATAAAATCAATTCCCCACATGGAAAAAGAGGCCTGAGCATGTACTGTATTCAATAATAAAGCACCTGATAATTTTAACTTGGAAGAAAACATTTGGCAAGGCTCACATTTTTGTACAAACTTGAAAGAATATTTGAACACATAAGGCCAAAAATAACCAGCACTTAGAATTTTGTGGGTAGTTGTCTTAGCAGAATAATGTCCACCACACAAGCCAACATGCATCTCATTTAACACTCTATTAGCCTTCCTTTAATATAAACACAAAAGGAGCAAACCATCCCTATCTTTCCAATATAGTTCTCCTTGTATTAATGTCTACTTCTGGAATTGCAGTCTTAGAGTTCTGTTTTGGTTGTTTTTCAATGCTTGTTAGTTTTAGTTCTTGTAAATCCATATTATTTACTTGTACCAAATCCAAATTCTCCTTAGTCATAATCTTTGCTAAGCCTAATCCTCTTACCAATTTTTTGATATGGATTTCTAAGTTGAACTCTTGAACCCTATTTATCCACTTGCATCTTTTTTCCAGTAACTTCTGAGTGGGTGAGAATGTCCTTAACCATTGTATGAGGCACATATGTTATTACTTTTGAACAGACAAGATAAGACCTGAATGACTCGAAATCCTTTACCAATGCATATGCTTGTTTCTCTATTACCTCATAATTTAATTTTGTGGCCTTGAGAGACTTGCTGAAAAAGGCAATAGGATGTTCATTCCCTTCCTCATCCTTTTGCAATAAAACAACAGCAATTGTATGAAAAGATGAAAACAAAAAAATGAGGATGGTTTACTATAATCAGGAGACTTTAAGATAGGGGATTCCTAAATTGCTTGCTTGATTTTCTCAAAGGTAGACTGTGCCTCCTAATCCCATTGAAACTTAGCATCCTTTTTAAAAAAAATTATTATAGGTTTCACAATCTCTACGAAATTAACAATAAACCTTCTAAAAAAATTAATCTTTACTAAGAAAGACTACGCTCCTTTGACATTCTCACAAGAAATGGCCTTTTGGATTGCTTATATCCTTTCTGGATCAATCCTCACTCCTTTTGACACAATATGCCCCAATAATTTCCCTTCTGTGACTGCAAAATGACACTTTTTAGGGTTCAAAGACACACCACATTCAAAATATTTAATGAACACCTTTTCAAGATGATCATAATGGTCCTTTTCCTCCTTGGAATATGTTGTTAGGTCATCATTATAAATCACCATAAATAAATCAATAAAATCTTTAAATGCAATATCCATAGCTCGTTGGAATGTTGCTCCTACCTTCATTAGACCAAATGACATCCTGATATATATATAAGTCCCCCAAGGAGTTGTAAATGTAGTTTTAAACTTCTCTGACTCCTTCACCAATACTTGGTTGTACCTTGAGAAACCATCAATCATTGACAATAGGTTACAACCAGTGACTTTATGAAACATTGCCTCCATATTAGGCAAAGAATAATTGTCTTTCAGAGATGCAAGGTTCAAATTTTTGAAATCAACACACAGCCTTATATCACCATTTTTCTTCCTTACTGGGACTAAATTGGATATCCAGGTTGAATTTCTAAGAGGTTGGATAATCCATGCATCCCTCAACCTCATCAGTTCTTATTACATTTTGGGGGTCAATAATGGATTAATCGACCTTTGCTTTTGTCTAAATGGTTTAATATCTGGCTTCAACGGGATCTCATATTGAAATAGGTCCTCCCTGTAAGCCTTTAAACCCTCATACGGCCATGCAAACACATATTTGTGTTTTCTCAATAACTTTATTAGATTTGTCCTAATATGGGGATCCAAATCTTTTCCAATATATACATTTTGAGGTGTTGCCTCTGATCCCAAATTTACCTCTTCAAGGTCTTCAAGTTTGGCATTGCTCTTTTTTGACATAAAGTTATCATGATCATTGAACAATGCGTCTAGTTCTACCAACCCCTTGGGGATTTGATTATAACTTAATTGAACAACTTCATTTCCAAAGACCATGTCCTTACGATCAAACACTTATACTAAGGCATTACATTCCACATGTTGGCATTTAAAATGGTCAAGACATTGGATAAACCTAAGGATATCTTGGTCATCCTCAAAAAATTTCCAATTATAAACATTATCTGGCACCACTAGTTTGTTCTTGACCTCCAAAATAGATACTCCATTCAAAGAAATTAATATGTTTCAACCTTTCTACCTAATTAATGTTGAAAGCATCAAACAATTCTATCTAATCTCATAGTGCATGTTTATATAATTTTAACCTATCATTTTTACACAATATTTGGATCTGACTTGTGCTACAACCAACTTAGAATCCCCAAAAACATTTAAGCACTTAATACCATGCCTATATGAAATTTCTAACCCCAAACATAGGGCTTCATACTCAGCAGTATTATTTGTACATAGAAAAGATAAAAAGAAGTAATACTTGAAAGTTGTACTTGATGGAGAAATGAATAGGACACTAGCCCTTGATCCTTCCTTGGAAAAAGCTCCATCAAAATACATCTACCACAAGCCGTTTTGTGCACAATTCCTCCACCAGTGGATCAATATTTCTACATTCTGGAAGGATCTTCTCCACTCTGAAGTTCTCCATGTCCACCTCTATACAACAATTGAGCATGTCACTTGGTACCTTTTCAACAGTGAATGGTGCTCGTGGCTCCCTATACAATTTGACTTCATTCCCATTTATTGGGATTGTTGCATAAGATAAATCCAATTGTACATGACCTCCTACTATTGTTTCCCATTGTCTTAACATCAACATACCATAGTGGGGTTGAGTATCCACAATAACTCCATCCATTTTGTATGTGGCTTCTGGAAGACAACTATCTTCACCTCAAATCCCTTCAAAGTTCCCACCATAGGGACCTCTCTGTTGTCCATGGTATAATATCTCCCATAGAAAGTATCTACAATCATCCCTTATTCTTTCATCACTTTATATGGCATGACATTTGCGACAGCACCAGAGTCAATCATGCAATTTTTTACAAGTTTTTTGTTTATCAACAAAGTGACATAGAAAGGATCCACTTGAGATGGTTATTGGGTAATCATATTACTTGTTAGTACTCTCAACTTTTAAAGAAATTTGGAGTTACTAGATAAAATTTGCCTTAAAAAGCTTGTAAAGAAGGTAGACTTTGAATACATGCAAGAAAGAGGCCTATTGTTTTTATAAGAAAATTCTTGGGATATGTGTTTACCACCTATCATCTATAAAATGGACTAGGTTCCAGCTCTCAGATTTAAGTTTTGACATGTTTTGGAGATAGCGTTTTGGAGGTGTTTACCCAAATCTGCATTTTGCACATTTCCCAGTTTTATCTAAGAGACCTACTTTGACTATTTTTATCTTTGACCAGATCGATAGGCATGTGATTATAGAGAGTTCCAAGATGTTGTAGACATGAAAGTTAACATATATGCCCATTTGTAGGACCCTATGAGTTTGTTTTCCAAAGCCATTTTGTTTTCAATTTGTTATGTTTCTCATAAAGTAAAGCGCAGAATTGCAGAATAACCTACTTTGAGGTCTTACAAGTTATACCCAATTGAATGCCCTGAATAATTGAAAGTTCCCCTGCATTGAAAACCTAGAAATGTACCTACCTGGAGATTTGCAGACTTTGGTCAATCCATTTAATCACTTTTCTTAACCAATTTCTTCATTTTTAATGTTTTATTTTCAAAGAATGGTTGAAATGCTAACTTTGCATATTAGTTCCAGTTGACTAATTGATCATCATAACGAACAGTTAGAGTTTCACATTCCTTGTGTGAGAATAAATCCATGTTCAAGGGTTCAGACTAAAAGGCTTTTGTTTGGTAGGTTTGAGAAAGTCAAATCTAGAGGTGTTTTATGTAGATTGTTGATGTTAACAGAACTAATTGTGTAGAATAGCCATCTTCAGAAATTGGTAACTTGGTATCGGATGATTGTTTTGAGATAAGAGTTGTTTCTCTACGCTCCTCACACGTAAATCTACTACTAGGATCATTGGTTGAGCTTCGAGACATGGTTTGATATTTTTACAAAGGTAAAACCAAAGTTATTTTTCTGTGTGTTTACATCTCCATTTTTAGAAAGCTTCAGAATAGTCTTTCTCAGAGACATGTGATTGGTGACCAGTTGATATCTATATCGAGCTAGTGGTTGACCCACACTCACAACATTCTAATGAGCATAGGCATGAAACTTCTTGGGCCATGTGAGTATGAAAGGGGAAAATTCATTGAGTGACATGTGTGAAAAAATTGCATATGAGAGTGCTTGAACAGAGCATGAATTCGAAGGATTTGGAGCCAGTAGGTAGCAAGATTTCAGTGCATATGAATCTGAAAAGGAAAGATGAAGATTGTATTGATCAATAAAAATCATATGCATATTCTCATCATTACATTCGTTATGATCCGCTATGCTCATGGGATAGGTGTGAGACCAGGCAAAGAGCTGTCTAAGAAAGCCATGAAAGATGCTGAGAAATTGATGCCAAAAGAGAAGGAGCACCCTGTGCAGTAAAGACAAATAACATTGGCTGGTATAATACTAATTTAAACAACCTTTGCTACTATCCTCGCTTCCTGTGCAAGCCAAGAGAGAGAAATTAATGCTAGAAAATGCATTAACAGAGGCTTCGCTAAAAAATAAAGGGAGTTGTGTAAGTTTTAAAAGTTTAAAATATTTCTAAAGCCAATGAAATTGGCATGTTAGCGAAATGATTGGAGGAGTTGCTGCGTTGAAGATGCAAGAATGGAATAAGAAAATATAAAGACAAAGCATAACATTAAAGTGCCCAAAGCTACAAAAAATCAAATTAATAGACTAGCATAGGAAAAGCATATGAAATTAAGGCAACATAGCCTGCGCAAATTGTGGAGGAGCAATTTAATGATTTAAAATAGAAAACTTTCATTACAAATGAAATTGAAAGCCAGCGTATTTCATAGCAAAGGCACATGAAATGGGAAAAGGTTTTAGAAACCTTAAGAAAATACATCTCTAGAGGCCTGCACATTAACAGTAAAGGGAGACCAGCGTAGAAGTCAAATAGAAACCTTGTGCAGAAGTCCAAGAAAGGTTTAGAAGCAATAATAAAAGTGTTAAGTGGCATGTCCAAATACATAAAGCAGCACAATGCTTGAGGAAAGAACTGCGCTAGTTGTAAGGAAGCCTATGCAAGACAAAATGAATGGAAGGAGGTGTTGCACAGACATAGGAAGAGCCCAGCATGGAGTTTTAAACATTACAATGCAAAAAACAAGGCAAGAAGACTGCGCAGGATTTTGGAAGGGGTCCCAGGCTTTGAAAAATTTAAAATGCCATTATCCCACATTCGTCCAGTAAGGGAAGTTCTTAATGTTTTTATACTACAACGCTTACATTTTTGTTTGAAGAAAGAACCAAGAGGTCCATTGGCAGGCCCCTTGGGTGGTGTACTTGTGATGGTGATGGACCCCAAATTTTGGGTAGCAAATCAAAAAGTCTTTAAAAAATTCCAAAATTTAGTCCCACATTGCTGAGGCAGAGAAACTTTGTAGTGTTTAAATGGAATAATTCACACATACTAAAATGTGAAGTGAAGAGGAGGCTCTCCACACGCAAGCTTAGAAGGTGCCTCAAAATGCGTGTTAGGTGGTAGGTGGCTCTAATGATGTCCAAATTTTGCAAATGAGGTGGCGCAGATAAATGTTGATGTGGAAAACACATGGCGACCACTCGCCCACTTGCAACAGAGAATCGAGATGACAAAAATGGCTCGTGAGTGAGCTACCAAGCTCGTCACGCAGTCACGAAGCACCCAGTCACTCAGTCGCGAACCCAAAAATGCCCACTCACGCAGTCGCACTAGATTGCCAAGGAACTAGAAATGGTGTGCGAGAGCACGACCAAGCTCATCACTCAGTCACGCAAGATTTATAGTGGAGCAGAAAATGCATGCGGGTGAGCGATTGAGCTAAGTTGCGCATGATTTCCAAGGTGACAAAAATGGCTCGTGACTGAGCTAGTCATGCACTCGCGGAGGTTAGTGAAGATAGCAAAAAATGCTTGTGAGTAAGCAAAAAAGACCTAGTCGCACACTCGCAGAGGTTAAATGGAGGCAGCCAAAATGCAGAAGTGGATTGCAGAGCTAGTCAGATAGTGACATATGGTGAATTGAGGAAGAATTTGCAGATAATTTAAATTTGCAACCAAATTAAAATATTTCAATAGTTCAAACTTTATTATGATTTGCAAATTTTCAAATCTCAACTAAATGTGCATGGGAAGTAGAAGTTTGTTTTCATGGTTAAATGATCAATTATTATCAGAAATATGAAGTGTCATATACCGTTGGAGGGGTATTGAGATGAAGATTTGGATTTTTCAATCCTTTTGGGTGCAGATCAGATTAGATTTTTGCAGTTGCAGAAGAGAGAAGTTTCATATATTTTTGGAGGAATTGGCAGGTGTCGGTGACTGAATTTGATTTTCCAATTCCTCTATATCTCACATTCTTCTCAGTTGTACAGGGATGGTGAAATTAATGTTACAAGGAAGCTTTCTGATTTTGTGTGTCTAGTTTTGAGTTCTTTGTTGTGTAAATGTATTGAATCAAAAGTTTTTAATGAGAAGAAAATAAAATCCCTTTCCAGTATTTGTCTGATGTCTTTGTGTTTGATCCTGAATCTTTGTGTATTAATTTGTAAGGCATTTTAGTGCACCAGTTATAAGGTAGCTGTGAATTTGTGTTTTAGTTTCTTTCAAAGAAAGAGTAAATCTTATAGACAAGTTCAAAGGTTTCAAGGTTGGATATGAATCTGATGTCTGGGTATTGGAGTGAAAAGAATGACTTGTAAGGCATTTCATTTTGGTTTTTTGTGTTTGGATTTAGAGAGTTTTCTAGGGTTATATGTTTATGTGACTCTGTTGCCCAATAGATAAGGCACTGGTCTTTGTTGGTTCTGCAGGTCTCATCATGCAATCAATAACATTGAATCATTTTACTTTTATGTTTAATGAGCTGTGGGTGATTGTCAGATTGAGTGTGATGGGAAAGAATCCATCTCATCATTCACTGAAAGAAGTGAATCCAATAGGTACACCCTCCTAAGATTTTGAGCTTGAAGTGTAGGAGAATTTGTTTGATCCTCGTTAATTAGCCTTTTCCTGGACAAGGTCAAGGAAAAATGCTAACAGAATGGTGACTCTACTGGGGAAGTTAAGTAAAGATTCAGTAAAATGGTTAGTGAAATAGGAGATTTATTTCCTTAATTTGTTGTGTTAACCCCAGAATCTGGTTGAGAGAAAGATTCAAGTAATAGAATCTGGAAGTCATTTCAGACTTCTGGAAGGATACCTTGGAGGTGTTTTTATTGCAGTAATTATAAAGAAAATTGTGCGGCTTTACTGGTTGGAGAGAACCCAAAAATTATATATATATATCAAATGGATTTTGCTATTTGAAAATTGTCCTTTGTAAGGAGGTGGCGACTCTATGAGAAATGAACCTGATGGAGCTATCAAGAAGACTCTAGATCTGCCAAATTTCCAGTCAAAGAAATAAGAGCAGCAATGGAAATTTCCTTTCAGGTAATCCCCATATTTTCATGTGAAAGAAAAGTTCCCTATGAAGTGATATAGCACTAAGAAAAGGAAATAATGGTGATAAGTTGGAATGCTTCTTGGTTGTTGAATATATTTTGTTCACTTTTGAGAAGTATGTTTGTATTTTGATTTCATGCTCATTTGGGAGAGAATTTAGTAATTTGTAAGAGGGCATGAAAATGGTAATCGATGAATCTATTGTTGTTAAGACAGTATTTGTAAAAGAATGAATAACATAATGTATGAGTCACATGTGCTCCCGTACATGACTCCAAGTGCAGCCATGAGTTCCAGTCAGCCACAACCCTATAATTTGAAGAGGGGTTTCAATAATAAATTGTATGCAGCCCTAAATTTTGAAGGTATTCATGGTTACCCAAATGCTTTTCCACCCAAAATTAGAGAAAAATTACCTAGGTTCAATGGAGGGAGAGATGAAAATGCTGAGAAGCATTGTAAAAAGTTCATGGACTTAATTGAGGATTTTGACATTGAATGTGAGGATATCGTTATGAAATTGTTTATCCGATCTTTGATAGATGATGCATGGTGGTGGTTCTCTTGTTTTCCGGAATGTTCTATCTCTTCGTGGGAGGAGTTAAGATCATCTTTTTTGGAGTGGTTTGGTAAAAAGATTAATCCAGTTGCAGCGATGAAGAATTTCATGTAGATAAAACTAAAAAATGGTGAGTTGATCCCTCATTTCAATCTTAGATTTGCAGAAATATTGGGTCAAATCCCAATGGAGTTCAGACCAAATGATGTTTTTTGTTTGGTTGACTATTTAGGGGCATTTGGTAGAAAGATGAATTACTTGTTAAGAATTAAACAGCTCAGAACTTTATATCATGCTTTTATGACAATAGTAGATATTGAAAATAATTTAAGATGTGGAATCATTCCAAGGGGTTTTCCATATGTTGGAATTCACTGTCATAATAACTCAAATACAATAGATAGGTGTGGATTGATAAAAGAAAATCAATGTCAAAGTATCTTTATCCCTAGAGATCTTAATAACCATGATTTAAATTATGTTTCAAAACAAAATGTGGAAAGTAAAGAGGGGGCCTCAAATGATGAAGTCCTATCAGATTTTGTCGATGTTGATAGTGGGGATGTGTATGAGGAATTTGTTGAGGAAAAGGATCCGTGGACCAACAATAGCTCTAATTTTTGTCAAGATAATCTGATGGTTTATATGCAACCTTGTGAAGAGAATGAAGACTCATCATGTGTTGGAGATGATTGTGAAGAGGCTAATTTGTATAAAATTAAGATGAATTCTTTTGTCTCAGCTAACAATGATGATAATACTGATTTTTTAGTTTGTTTTCTTTCATCTTATGACTTGTCATGCGAAGTTGTTGATCCTAAGAACCATGAAAATGAATATGAAGTTTCTGCAGGCGG
This sequence comes from Thuja plicata, assembly GCA_018584345.1. Lineage (NCBI taxonomy): Eukaryota > Viridiplantae > Streptophyta > Pinopsida > Cupressales > Cupressaceae > Thuja > Thuja plicata. Next base: position 87,371 of record MU228261.1, read on the forward strand.
GTCAATGTCAGATTTGTATGAACTGACTTTTAAAAGTTTTTAGAAAGAATCAATGCTTTGTCAAAAGGAAGTTAGTCATGCTGATAATGTTTCCTATAAAAGTGATTTGTATCAAGGAGATGTGTGCCAAGATGAGGGTATGTATAATGAACTTCCTGCTGATTTATTGGAACCACAATTTGAAATGTTTTATGTGGAGCTGAGAGAGGTTTCAGATTTTACACCAGATTATTTGCTTCAGCCAGAGGTATTTTCATTTTTGCAAGCATGGGATGATGATGAAAATGTTGATGCATTGTCATTTAAAGATGTTGAAATGAATCGGCAAGGACATGTCAGCTATCAAACAGAAAGTGAGTCTTTTCTTTTTCCAATTTAGAATGATGATGTTTTTCAGGATGCTAAATTTGAAATCAGAAGTTATAGTTCATAATGATTCAACAAAATGCTTGTATAATACACACAACTTTGAGTATGAAATTTTTTCCTTTGATATCCAAGCATGTGTTGAGGTAACGCATTATGATGTTGGTTGTAAGGTTGAGCTTGAATGCTTTAAAGTTCTAACATAGCTGGTTGAGAATTTAGTTGACCATGAAGAGTATGTTTCAGATTATGTATTTTTTCAGCAAATACATGAATTTTTTATGCCACAAGATGATAGATGTAATGACAGCGAAAAGTATGATAGTGGCATGAGTGGTGCAAATTTGTTTCAGAATGGTAAATTGCTTGGAAACAAGTTCTACAGAATGATCATATTGCTGAATGATGAGAATTAGACATTTGACAAAGGTAAATTTTGATTGCACTTTTATGGTTATGGGTCATTTGTAAATAATGTGCACATTGTATAGTTGCTTTGTTTTCAGTTGTGTGGTTTGTGGTTTTCAATAAGGATTCCTAGTTTTTGATAAGAAGAAAGAAGAGAAAAGTCAGATTTGTTTTGAATGGTCTATTGTACCAAGAGATTCTGAATCCTCTACATGCCCACATGAGGCATGCGTGTCCAGATAGAGCCACTGTTAGTACTCTCAAAATTTGAAGAAATTTGGAGTTACTAGATAAAATTTGCCTTAAAAAGCTTGTGGAGAAGGCCGATTTTGAATACATGCAAGAAAGAGGCCTATTGTTTTTATGAGAAAACACATGGGATATGTGTTTACCACCTATCATTTAGCAAATGGAATAGGTTCCAGCTCTCAGATTTATTTTTTGACATGTTTTGGAGATAGCGTTTTGGAGGTGTTTACCCAAATCTACATTTTGCACATTTCCCAGTTTTATCTAAGTGACCTACTTTGACTATTTTTATCATTGACCAGATGGATAGGCATACCATTATAGAGTGTTCCAAGATGTTGTAGTCATGAAATTGAATCTCTTTTCCCATTTGTAGAACCCTGTGAGTTTGTTTGCAATATTTTCCAAAGCCCTTTCGTTTGCAATTTGTGATGTTTCTCAAAGAGTAAAGTGCAGAATTGCAGAATAACCTACTTTGAGGTCTTACAAGTTATACCCAGTTGAATGTCGTGAATAATTGAAAGTTCCCCTACATTGAAAACCTGGAAATGTACCTACTTGGAGATTTGTAGACTTTGGTCAATCCGTTTAATCACTTTTCTTAACCAATTTCTGCATTTTTAATGATTTATTTTCAGAGAATGGTTGAAATGCTAACTTTGCATATTAGTTCCAGTTGACTAATTGATCATCATAACGAACAGATAGAGTTTCACATTCCTTGTGTGAGAATAAATCCAAGTTAAGGGGTTCAGGTTGAAAGGCTCTTGTTTGGTAGGTTTGAGAAAGTCAAATCTAGAGGTGTTTTATGCAGATTGTTGATGTTAACAGAACTGATTTTGTAGAATAGTCATCTTCAGAGGTTGGTAACTTGGTATTGGATGATTATTTTGAGATAAGAGTTATTTCTCTACGCTCCTTGCATGTAAATCTACTACTAGGATTAGTGGTTGAGCTTCGAGACGTGGTTTGATATTTTTACAAAGGTAAAACCAAAGTCAATTTTTTGTGTGTTTACGTCTCCATTTTTAGAAAGCTTCAAAATAGTCTTTGTCAGAGATGCGTGATTGGTGACCAGTTGATATCTATAACGAGCTAGTGTTTGACCCACACTCACAACATTCTAATGAGCTTAGTCATGAAACTTCTTGGGCCATGTGAGTATGAAAGGGGAAAATTAGTTGAGTGACATGTGTGAAAAAATTGCATATGAGAGTGCTTGAACAGAGCATGAATTCAAAGGATTTGGAGCCAGAAGGTAGGAAGATTTCAGTACATATGATTCTGAAAAGGAAAGATAAAGATTGTATTGATCAATAACAAGCATATGCATATTCTCATCATTACATTCGTTATGATCCACTATGTTCATGGGATAGGTGTGAGACCAAGAAAAGAGATGTCTAAGAAAGCCATGAAAGATGCTAAGAAATTGATGCCAAAAGAGAAGGAGCACCCTGCGCAGTAAAGCCAAATAACATTAGCTGGTGTAATACTAATTTCAACAACTTTTTATACTATCCTTTCTTCCTGTGCAAGCCAAGAGAGAGGATTTAATGCTGGAAAATGCATTAACACAGGCTACGCTAAAAAATAAAGGGAGCTGCGTAAGTTTTAAAACTTTAAAAGATTTCTAAAGCCAATGAAATTGGCATGTTAGTGAAATGATTGGAGGAGTTGCTGCGTTAAAGATGCAAGAATGGAATAAGAAAATATAAAGAAAAAGCATAACATTAAAGTGCCCAAACCTACAACAAATCAAATTAATAGACTAGCGTAGGAAAAGCATATGCAATTAAGGCAACATAGCCTACGCAAATTGTGGAGGAGCAATTTAAACATTTAAAATAGAAAAATTTCATTACAAATAAAATTGAAAGCCAACGTATTTCATAGCAAAGGCACATGAAATGGTAAAAGGTTTTAGAAACCTTAAGAAAATACATCTCCAAAAGCCTGCGCATTAACAGTAAAGGGAGACCAACTTAAAAGTCAAGTAGAAACCTTGCGCAGAAGTCGAAGAAAGCTTTAGAAGCAATAATAAAAGTGTTAAGTGGCAGGTCCAAATACATAAAGCGGCACAATGCTTGAGGAAAGAACTACGCTAGTTGTAAGGAAGCCTGTACAAGACAAAATGAATGGAAGGAGGTGTTGCACAGATGTAGGAAGAGCCCAGCATGGAGTTTTAAACATTACAATGCAATAAACAAGGCAAGAAGACTGTGTAGGATTTTGGAACGGATCCCAGGCTTTGAAAAATTTAAAATGCCATTAACCCACATTCATCCAGTAAGGGAAGTTCTTAATGTTTTTATACTAAAAGGCTTATATTTTTGTTTGAAGAAAGAACCAAGAGGCCCATTGGCGGGCCCCTTGGGTGGTGTACTTGTGATGGTGATGGACCCCAAATTTTGGGCAGCAAATTAGAAAGTCTTTAAAAAATTCTAGAATTTAGTCCCACATTGCTGAGGCAGAGAAACTTTGTAGTGTTTAAATGGAATAATGCACACATACTAAAATGTGAAGTGAAGAGGAGGCTCTTCACACGCGAGCTCAGAAGGTTCCTCAAAATGTGTGTTAGGTGGTAGGTGGCTCTAATGATGCCCAAATTTTGCAAGTGAGGTGGCACAGATAAATGTTGATGTGGCGGACACATGGCGACCAGTCGCCCACTCGCGGCAGAGAATCGAGATGACAGAAATGGCTCACGAGTGAGCCACTGAGCTTGTCACGCAGTCACAAAGCACCTAGTCACTCAGTCGTGAACCCAAAAATGCCCACTCGCGCAGTCGCACCTGATTGCCAAAGAACCAGAAATGGTGTGTGAGCCCACAACGGATCTCATCACTCAGTCATGAAAGATTTGTAGTGGAGAAAAAAATTCATGTGGGTGATCGACTGAGCTAAGTCGCGCATGATCTCCAAGGTGACAAAAATGGCTCACGATTGAGCGACTGAGCTAGTCGCGCACTCGTGGAGGTTGGTGAAGATAGCCAAAAATGCTTGCGAGTAAGAGAAAAATGACCTAGTCGCACACTCACAGAGGTTAAATGGAGACAGTCAAAATGCAAAAGTGGATTTGCAGAGCTAGTCAGATAGTGACATATGGAAAATTGAGGAAGCATTTGTAGATAATTTAAATTTGCAACCAAATTAAAATATTTCAATAGTTCAAACTTTATTATGATTTACAAATTTCAAAATCTCAACTGAATGTGCACGGGAAGTAGAAGTTTGTTTTCATGGTTAAATGACCAATAATTATCAGAAATATGAAGTGTCATATACTGTTGGAAAGGTATTGAGATGAAGATTTGGATTTTGCAATCCTTTTGGGTGCAAATCAGATTAGATTTTTACAGTTGCAGAAGAGAGAAGTTTCAGATATTTTTGGAGGAATTGACAGGTGTCAGTGACTGAATTTGATTTTCCAATTCCTCTATATCTCATATTCTTCTCAATTGTACAGGGATGGTGAAATTAATGTTGCAAGGAAGCTTTCTGATTTTGTGTGTCTAGTTTTGAGTTCTTTGTTGTGTAAATGTATTGAATCAAAAGTTTTTAATGAGAAGAAAATGGAATCCCTTACCAGTATTTGTTTGATGTCTTTGTGTTTGATCCTGAATCTTTGTGTATTAATTTGTAAGGCATTTTAGTGCACCAGTTATAAGGTAGCTATGAATTTGTGTTTTAGTTTCTTTCAAAGAAAGAGTAAATCTTATAGACAAGTTCAAAGGTTTCAAGGTTGGATATGAATCTAATGTCTGGGTATTGGAGTGAAAAGAATGACTTGTAAGGCATTTTATTTAGGTTTTGTGTGTTTGGATTTAGAGAGTTTTCTAGGGATATATGTTTATGTGACTCTGTTGCCCAATAAATAAGGCATTGGTCTTTTTTGGTTTTGCAGGTCTCATCATCCAATTAGTAACATTGAATCATTTTACTTTTATGTTTAATGAGCTGTGAGTGATTGTCAAATTGAGTGTGATGGGAAAGAATCCATCTCATCATTCACTGAAAGAAGTGAATCCAATAGGTACACCCTCCTAAGCTTTTGAGCTTGAAGTGTAGGAGGATTTGTTTGATCCTCGTTAATTAGCCTTTTCCTGGACAAGGTCAAGGAAAAACACTAACAGAATGGTGACTCTTCTGGGGAAGTTAAGTAAAGTTTCAGTAAAATGGTCAGTGAAATAGGAGATTTATTTCCTTAATTTATTGTGTTAACCCCATAATCTGGTTGAGAGAAAGATTCAAGTAATAGAATCTGGAAGTCGTTTCAGACTTCTGGAAGGAT